>VDFB02193867.1:534718550-534764538 GCA_007258455.2 Sequoia sempervirens | reverse complement strand
ACAACAACATTGAAATTTCAAATTTTCACCAAATAGATTGTTGTTTTTAAACAAACCTAGTATTTTAGAAACTAAATTCAATTTTCTACAGATTCTATTCTTACATATTTTTGAAATAATATAGATAACTTATTCAAATTTTTACGTCAAGTTGCATAACTCTAATTTTTCTAATTTTTTTGCCACTTAAGGGCCTATTTTTTCCATGATGATCCTGCACATACCCATATATATATATATATATATATATACATTTGATTACACAATCAAGCACATATAAAATTACTATCTTATTGACAGGAAATATATGTGTGATGTATATATACATATATACATACATGTCACATTTTACCTTTGATTACACCATACTCATAAGCAACTCATTCATATGTGTGCATAGGTATGTCTACCTATGTATTCTCATGTATGTGCTCGTCCATGTGTATGGTCTATCATCGATGTTGGTGACTTTTCTAGAAAAACCTTGAAATCCTCTAAAGGTTAGCCAACCCTTATGCTCAAGGACATTCAAAGTTACTGGAAAACAAATGAATAAGGATTTTAGGTCCCTTATTCTAGATATTTAGGCTTTGTGAGACCTAGGAGTGTGTTCCTTATCATGTTCATGAGGTATTTATTTGATTGAGAACACTTCCATACACATATCAATTCCTCTTAAGTGAAAATAGACATTATTAACTAAAGGTTTGGTTGGCCTTTGAGTGAATTACTATCTATTGCTAAGAATTAGGTGATACTAGAAATTCATACATTGTAATTGAAAGATTTTTAATGATTTTTATTCTTATTATGAATCCCCAGCTAGGTGCATTACTAGCTCACTTATCTCTAAGATAACATAATGCATAGACCAGTGCTTTGTCTATTGCGATAATGGAATAAAATTTGTAACAACCAGTAATATATTAGTCATTTAACTCAAAAATTGGTGGACTATTATCATAATACTTTGTAGTATGACAACTCACAACGTCTAAAACACAACTTCTTATCAAACCCTATGCATTATTTTATAAACGTGCGACCTAATTCAAGCATTTAATCAACTCTTTGAGTTGAAGCAAAAAAATGAGCCACATATTCAATTGAACAATTGAAGATAAACAAAAAGACCATTGATATTTTCATTTATAATTTGCAAGAGAATTACATAGGAGAGTATATGTTCTATAACTAAGATTTTCTTTCATATCTATGACTTCTATAAAACTATTTTAAGATCCTTACATATATGACTCAAACCCTAGACTCCATACAATTCTATTCATCAGTCATCAATTTACAATATGCTCTTTCCTAAGCTTCACTATTCACCTAGACCATCATGAGACTCAAAATTTGAACCCTTATAATGAGCCATGAAATCCATTTTAGAGATCAATGGATCAATAAGCAAATGGCTCATTACAGTTACATTTAATTTCAAAAAAAATTTCATCTACATTTCAGATATTCCTCGAACTATTATACATAATCATTAGAAAAATAGGGGAAGACAAAATTCACACCATTTTCCAAAGAGAAACAAGCTGAGACTGCCAAAAACCTATTATCCATTGTTGATCCACCACATTCCACATCCACATTAAATGAACAAATTCCTCATAATATCGGCCAAAAGGCACCCAAGTCAGCACAAACGGAAAAAAAGACTACCAAAGAAACATTATCACCAAAAAGGAAATAACCAGGACCTAGATACAATTTTGATTATTCAAAACTAGAATACACAAACCCACTTCATTTCTTTGCAGAAGCTGGAGAATCCACCACTTCCACTTCATCAGTGTCCTTCAAGTTACCCATGGAAAGTAGGTAATACCGGTAGCCTAATTCAATTTCAGTCATATTATCTTAGGGACCATTAGATATTTCAATGGGACAACTATGATGCCCCATATAAGCTCGATTTATCTTAATCATCTTCCCTTCCTTCCTTATAGACTTTATAGGCTCCTTCTCATTAGACTTGACTGCACTTCTCATGACAACTCAGCTCCTCAACTGATAATTACTCTTCACACCAACTTGCACTGACTTCTTACCATAGGCACTCATCTTTCCCTCTTCTTTTGGAGTTAGAATGACCATAGGTGTGCTTTGCACAATCTCTAGAAAATCATCTGGTGATACCTGCAAGGTGATTATTCTTGACCTTCGTATTGTGGAGATAGATATAGTGAGATTACTAATTTTCACTAAAGATAAGCTGAGAGATAAAATTTCACAATCATAGATTAACCCTTCACTCGTTTCTAGAAAGACCACGAAATAAAAACTATCAAACACTCTATTCACAAAATTAGAATTTTAATCTTTTGATTGTAATGGTGAAAAGAAAAAGGCTATCAACTCTCATTTATTGGGCAATCTCAACATGTTGATCATCAATTCTTAACAAAATCAACATGAGCGAGCAGATGATCAATCATTGGATCTTACATCACGACCGTTAATCATCTGGGTGCACCAAAATATGTGTATCATCTTTAATGATTGTAGGAATGTAATCACTCACATCCATCAGGATCAAATTTGATTAATCCTGCAAATTCCCTTTACCATTAATGCTCACTTGCATGAATCAAAATGGCTATGATGCTCATATCTCTTGTTTCAAATGAGAATCCTTGATTTCCTTGTAAAGTGGTGCATCGAATGACTCAAATTTAGTCAATCCTATTTGAAATTCCTTTTCTATTATGTACCAATTCTTGGCTAATGAGATTTAGCTAGCTAGATGCAAACACACCCAACTAAGAGCCCCATCATTCATCTCCAATCAGGGGCAGAGATCCATGCGTCACAAACCCACTTATCTCACAACTTTTAATAAAGCCTTATTTAAATCACGCGAGGTTGGTAGGGAACGACTGAGATTAACCCTCATCATTCCATTGCCACTGTCAATTTGAGACTTCATAATGAGAGGCTCCACAGTGAAGATCGGGCCTCGCACCTATAGTAGTACACATGTCAATAGCCGCTGACCCCATGAATTTTATTAGACCATTGTTTTAATAATGTGGGGTTGGCACAGAATGACCTAGATCAATTCTTGAGATTGAACAGTAAATTAATCTGCACATTCAAATAAAGTTAGATCTAAATTCAGGGCCATGACTAGGTGGATGAGACATGAACCTCGAGAATAAAGACTTAGAACTTAAGTCATTTTAATAGGGTATGTGCAGGATCATGATGGGCCAAAAAGTGTCAATATGATGGGTATGTGTAGGGTATGTGGCTGATGAATTTTTTCTTACCAAAAATTGATGAAACAAAAAGGGTTTTTAAAGGAGATTCTCAGTTTTCCACCAATATAAATTATGCTTTACTTTGAATTAAATAAATAATTATTATTCATTTTCTATTTGAATTATGACTAAAGTTGTGATTGATAGGCTGATTGAAAAACATCTATAGCTTTCAAATAGTATCACATTCTTTGAATCTGAAATATGTGTCACATTCTATGCTTCACATACTATAGGATTAACAAAAAAAAATGAATTTCATGAAGTTTTGACCAAGTTAAGGTGGTCAAAGATACGACTTTTTATAATTTTTAAAAGTTGTAATGCAAAATTCATAATTAATTATTTCTACATTGCAAATCAAAAAATTATGCATCACATCTAGACATGAGTCCTCTACTTATATCTAAAATATTATTAAAAAATATTATCATATTATTGTTGTTAGGGTGGTCAGACATACACCTACTTTTTGTTTTTCCTTGAAATTTAAGTACTACTACATTCAAATTTCAAATTTTTACCAAATAGTTTTTTTTTTTCAAAATAAACCTAGTATTTTAGAATCTACATTCAATTTGCTATATATTCTATTGTTGCATATTTTTGAAAAAATATAGATAACTTATTCAAATTTTTATGTCAAGTTGCCTAACTCTGATTTTTCTAAATTTTTCACCACCTAAGGGCCTTTGTTTTCCATGATGATCCTACACATACCCAATATGAAATATTGAGCTCGACCATAGGATACTTTAGACAATAGATTTGTGCTCAATGACCAATAAACTTAACCAAAGGGCCAGTGAGAAAGATGACTTCAAAGGCTCGAGTTATAACATAAATGACTAGTAACTAGGTGCAAAAATTCAATAGAGGATTAGAATGTTTAGGGTTTCTGACTAAAAAATTTGAAACAAGGGCTTTTGACCAAAAAACCTAAACCCTACCCTAGACATAGAAGCACAAAAAATTATGACAAGGAAAGTGTTGGATGTTGTGTTTGTGTTGTTGATATGTGGTTGTCATTGATGTCAACACTATTAGCATTGATGTATTGTAAGTTGCATATGTCAAGGATATTGAGAAAATTGTAATAAGAAGTGTTGCAAGTTGTTACTAGAGAAGTGAAGATTAGTCTATTAGCGTGATTAGTAAGTTATTGATCAGTTGTTGTGGACTAAAGGGTTTCTTGCTGAGTGTATCTAGATTATCCATGCCAATTTTCAGAGATTCACGTGAACAGTTGATCAAGTTATGAAGATTTATATTATGATAGTTTTTTTGTTACTTCAGTTTGTGTTCCTAATTGAAGATCAAGTGATTTCTATAAGTTCAGTTGATGCAGATGATTCTCTAGTGTTCCATGGTGTTTGTGGATGTTTCTAGTTCATGCTCTATATGTGTTGCATGTTTGCATTGATCGTTGTGCTCGTGATCCAATATTTTCTCTTGCATGTTCATGTTTTTCATGTTTATGGCCGACTAGGTGTTGAAGCGTGTTGTGGATCTTTTAGGGGAAATTAATTGAAGTGTTCTTGTGTTGGAGTTGTTGATCTGGGTCTCCACTATGTTGTGGCTGACCTTGGTTGACTCACATGAATAATCCTTATGTGTTTTGGGCTAATTGTTTGTAATTATTTTATTATTTCTTTGTGGCCGACTTGAAGGGATGTAATTCCACATTGTGGATATATAAGATTTTTTTTATTATCATTTGGAAGTGTGCAAGTGTGAAGTGTGTGACTCCTGTGTGTGAATATTTTTTAGATCATTCAAAGGTAGAGATGAGTGTGAATAAGAGTGAAGAAGAGTGAAGTAGAGTGAAGAAGTGTTCATGTACTTAATTGGAACTATAATCAAGCAATAGCAAATGCTATTTTATTAGTTCAAAACCAGATGGTTTTAATCTATATCTTTGTTTGGGAAGTGATCCCTCTTGTAACTGATCAGTGAGCTCTAGTCAATGTGCCTGAATGCATGTGTATTCCCATTCATACTTCTTTATACTTTTAGTAAGGTATAATATTGTGGACTGAGATTAACTATGGTTTTTCCCATAATAGGGTTTCCACATAAAAATGTTGGTGTTCTCTGTGTTTTTGATGTGCCAATTGTTTGTGGTTTATTGTTAATTCATTAGATCTAAGATTAAGTTAAGTTTGAAAATTTTAAATATTCTATGACAACTGGTTCACCTCCACCCCCCACTCTCAATTATTTGTCCCTGTTTTGCCAATAATTGGGATCAGAGCAGGTTCCTCTAAAGAAGTTTAAAAGCTTGAGGTGATCTGAGATGGCATCATACAAGAAGGACGGTCCTAGATTTGATGGAACAAACTAATCCATGTGGAAAGCCAAAATGGAGTGTCATTTGAGGTGTACTGGTGAACCCTTCTAGAAGATTACAAAGAACAAATATATTATTCCTCAGAATTGTCCTTCCATTCCTAATGAGGTTAAAGAGGCTGAGACTAATATGAGGGCTATTGAAGCTTTTTTGAGTGATCTAATTGATTTAGAAATGAAAAATGTGATGGATCTAAAGACAACTCAATGAGATTTGGAAGAAGCTAGAAAATTTGTATGAAGGAGATTCACTTGTGAAGGCTACTAAGCTAACAAGTTTGAAAGGAAAGTATAAAACTTTGAAGATGGGTGAAGCTGAAAATATTTCTTCTTTTATGCAAAAAGTAAATGAACTTGTGATGGGTATTAGATGTGTTGGAGGTACCTTGGATGAACAAAAAATTGTAGCTAAAGTGCTCAGATCATTTCCTCCCTATTCCAAATCAAAGTCTCATGATATTGAAGAGCTCAGAACAGTAACAAATGTGACAAGAGATATGTTGATTGGTAAACTTGCTTCTTTTGAGTTGAGTGTATTTGGTTATTCTACCCCCAAGACTGAATCTGCATTTAAGGCCCTTCTATATCTAGAAGAAACAAGAAAAGATATGATCTGGGAGAAAGTTCTAGAAAGGAATTCAAGTATGAGGAAGAGATGAAACAACTTGAAGAAGAATAAAGAGAGGTAGAAGAGTTGGAAGCACTGATTGTGATGAAAGAAGGTAGAGGACAAGGTAAATATAAAGGAAAGTTTCCTATTAAATATTTCTCTTGCAACAAAATAAGTCATTTTTCTTCAGGGTGTCCTGAAAGAGTTCCTAGGTCTAAAATTTACAAACCTAGATTTCAAAAGAAATGCTATTATGTTGAAGAAGGTGTGATTGATGAAGAATCTAATAAAGAAAATGGAAATGAAGATGAATGGGATTTCATTGCTATTAAGGAAAATGGTCTGGTGGCTACTGAATCCACTAATGTTGAGAAAGCTCTTGCAACCCAAATTGAAGAAAAGGATGAGTGGCTTATTGACACAAATGCTCACATCCTATGACTGGTGACAAACACAAATTTGTAAATCTAAAGAAATATGATGGTGGGGTTGTAAGATTCAGAGATAACAATGCTGGTGTGATTTGTGGTAGAGGATCTATTTGTCTTAGTGGTAAACATAACACTAATGATTTCATTTATGTTAAGGGCTTGAAGCATAAACTGTTGAGTGTTGGTCACATGGTGGACAAGGGTTATAATCTTTAGTTGAAAAATGGAAGATGCAGGATACTTGGAAGTTTTGGTAATGAAATTGATTCAGGTACAAAGACAAAAGGTGATATTTTTCACCTGAGTGCTTATGTAAGTTGTTTAATTGCTCAAGTGGATGAAAGTTGGTTATGGCATAGGAGGTTATGTCATGTGAATTTTGATAACATTGTCAAGGTAAGCTCCACTCAAGCAGTAAGAGATCTACCTAAGATAGTGAAGCCTACTAACACAATATGCAAGGAATTTCAGATGAGAAAATAGACTAGAATCTCTTTTCAGATCAAACAACATCATTATAATGGAGTACTGGAGCTGGTACATATTGATATGTGTGGTCCCTCCAAAACTAGAAGTCTGCAAGGAGAAAGGTACTTTATGCTACTTATTGATGATTACTCTAGGATGATATGGGTTGCTTTCTTAAGATAAAAAATGTGAAGAACTAGAGAAGTTCAAAAGTTTCAAAGCTATGACAGAGAATGAGATAGGTCTAAAGATCAAATTCCTAAGGTCAGACAGAGATGGTGAGTTCACCTCTTGGGAGTACAATTATTTCTGTGAAGAGCATGGAATCAAAAGACAGTTATCTACTCCCCAAACCCCTCAATAGAATGGAGTTGTTGAGAGAAAGAACAAAACAATTATGGATGCTACTAGAACAATGATATTGGAAGGAATGTGCCCCATATCTATTGGAGAGAAGTTGTAAGCACTGTTGTGTACACTCTAAATCAGGTAAATGTCAGTGGTATTTCTGGTAAGACTCCCTTTGAGCTATGGTTTGGTTAAAATCCTACTGTTAAATATTTCAAGATATTTGGAAGCAAGTGTTATATTAAGAGAGTTGAGGACATAAGAAATTTTGATGCAAGGAGCGATGAAGGGATCTTTATAGGTTACTCTACTAAGAGCAAGGCTTACCGGTGCTATAATAGAAGATTGGGAAAAATGGTTGAAAGTGAAAATGTTAGAGTTGATGAGGACTTTGATAGATCATCTAGATAATGTGGATATGATTTATATGACCAGCAAGATAGTATAGAAAAAGGGAAGAATGCTCAGACACATAATCAAGTTCAAATTGTTTCGGTGAATCAAGAAAGTTAGGAAGGAGAGACAAGTGGAAGTGCAGAAGAAAAAAAAAAGAACTAAAAGTGCGGGAGAATCCTAAAATTCTGAGATATGTAAAGCTAAATCATTATGAAGATCAAATTATAGGAGATAAGAATAAAGGTGTGCAGACTAGAAGAAGGATTGCAAAAGAGTATTGCCTGATTTCCAAGACTGAGCCTAACAATGTCAATGAAGCTTTTAATGATGAACACTGGATGGAAGCCATGAAGGAAGAATTGGTGTAGATTGACAAGAATGATACATGGATTCTTGTTCCTAGAACTAAAGATAAAAATATGATTGGTACTAAATGGGTCTTCTAGAATAAGCTGAATAAACAAGGTGAAGTGGTTCAGAATAAAGAACGACTAGTATGTAAAGGGTATTCACAAATGAAAGGTATTTATTTTGAAGAAACCTTTGCCCCTTTTTCCAAAATTGAAGCTATAAGATTATTTCTTTCTTATGCCACATATAAGAACAATACAGTCTTTCAAATGGATGTGTAGTCAACCTTTCTGAATGGTGAGTTAGAAGAAGAGGTATATGTTGAACAACTGAATGGATTTGAACTGACTGATAAGGAAGACATGGTTTTCCAATTGAAGAAAGCCTTGTATGGACTCAAACAAGCCCCTAGAGCCTGGTATGCTAGACTAGATAAATACTTACTAAAGCTTGGATTCGATTAAAGGTACTGCTAACAACAACTTGTATTTTAAGTTGGATCATGATAAAGAGCTGATTATTGAATTCTTTGTTGGTGAAATTATTTTTAGAGGAGATGATGATCTATGTATGAAGTTTGATGATGAAATGAAAAATGAATTTGAAATGAGTATGATTGGAGAGATGAAGTTCTTTCTAGGATTGCAAGTCACTCAGATAAACAATGGGATTTTCATATCTCAATCCAAATATGTGAGAGAGTTGTTGAAGAAGTTTGGCATGGAAGACTCAAAGCCTGTTGGTACACTCATGGTACCCAGATGCAAGTTAAAATAGAATGATGATTCTCCTAAGGTAAATCAAACAAGATATAGGTAAATTATTGGTAAATTGCTCTACTTAACTCAGACCAGACCAGACATCATGAATGATGTGTACATGGTTGCTAGATTTTAAGTTGATCCAAAAGAATCTCATGTGACTATTGTAAAGAGAATTTTTAGGCATCTAAAAGGAATAGTTGATTTTGGGGTAAGTTGGTATCCTAAAGATGATAATCTTATCTTGAGTACCTATACTGATGCAAATTGGGTAGGAGATGTAGATGATAGGAAAATCACTAGTGGTGGTGCCTTGTTCCTAGGGAAGAAGTTGGTGTCTTGGTTGAGTAGAAAGAAGAATTCCATTTCCCTATCTACTGTTGAGGCAGAGTATATTGTTGCTACAAATAATTATACTCAAGTGCTCTGGATGAAACATATACTGAAAAATATCAGAGTAGTATATGATGAGCCTATTGTCATACACTGAGACAACTCAAGTGGAATAAGAATATCAAAGAATTTGGTGCTACACTCTAAGACCAAGCATATATCAATCAAGTTTCACTTCTTGAGGGAGAAAGTAAGTGAGAAAGAAGTCTGAATGGAGTATGTGCCTACCAAATAATAGATTGTAGACATTTTCTCCAAGAAATTTCCAAAGGATAATTTTAAGTATCTCAGAGGGATGCTAGGGGTGATTACCCCTCCTGATATGAACAAAGATGCATTGGTTTGCATCAATCCATGCACTTCATTATCCTATTTTGATCCAGATTGATGTTTTGGTGCCTTCTACTCAAGGGGATTAGTCAGATGTGCAAATATGTGTTTTAGAGCTTGCATATAAGAGATCTTTGACATTGATGTCAATGGGTGAGAAGTGCAATGTGGAAAATATTTCTGGAAGAGAAGAGTTGAGGAGAAGAGTCAAAACCTAAGGAGTAAGTGTTGTTGTGTTGATGGTATTTTTCACATCATGTGTTTCCATCAATTCCAAAGGGGAAGATTGTTGGATGTTGTGGTTATGTTGCTGATATGTGGTTTTCATTGATGTAAACACTATTAGCATTGATGCATTATAAGCTGCATATGTCGAGGATATTGAGAAAATTGTAATAAGAAGTGTTGTAGGTTGTAAGTGGAGAAGTGAAGATTAGTCTGTTGGTGTGATCAGTACATTGTTGATCAATTGTTGTGGACTTAAAGGTTTCTTGTTGAGTGTATCTAGATTATCCACTTCAATTTTTAGAGAACCGTGTGAAGAGTTGATCAAATTATGAAGATTTGTATTTTGACAGTTTTTCTATTACTTTAGTTTGTGTTCTTGAATGAAGATCAAGTGATTTCTATAATTTTAGTTGTTGTGGATGATTCTCTAGTGTTTCATGGTGTTTGTGGATGTTTCTTGTTTGTTCTCTATTTGTGCTACATGTTCGCATTGATCATTGTGCTCATGATCCAAGATTTTCTCTTGCATGTTCATGCTTTTCATGTTCATGGACAACTAGGTGTTGAAACGTGTTGTGGATCTTTGAGTGGAGATTAATTGAATTGTTCTTGTATTGGAGTTATTGATTTGTGTCTCCACTATGTTGTGGCTGACCTTGGTTGATTCACCTAAATAATACTTTTATTTTTTGTGCCGACTGTTTGTAATTATTTTATTATTTCTTTGTGGATGACTTGAAGCGATGTAATTCCATGGTGTGGATATATAAGAGTGACTTTTTTTTATCATTTGGAAGTTTGTGAATCCTGTGTGTGAATATTATTAAGTTCATTTGAAGGTAGAGTAGAGTGTGAAGAAGAATGAAGAAGTGTTCATGTGCTTAACTAGAACTATAATTGGGCATTAGCAAATTTTATTTTCTTATTTCAAATCTAGATGGTTTTAATCTATATCTTTCATTGGGCAGTGATCCCTCTTTTAATTGAGTAGTGAGCTCTAGGTAGTGTGTCTGAATGCATGTACATTCCCATTCACACTTCTTTATACTTTTATCAGGGTATAATATTGTGGATTGACATCCACCATGGTTTTTCCCCTAACAGGGTTTCCACCTAAAAATCTTGGTGTTCTCTATGTTTCTAATGTGCTGATTGTTTATGGTTTATTGTTCATTCACTAGGTCTAAAATTAAGTTAAGTTTGAAAATTTTAAATATTATGTGACAACTGATTCACCCCCCCTCTCAGTTGTTTGTCCTTGTTTTTCCAACAACAAGAACTTGGTCAAATTTAAAAAAAAAAATCCAAAAGCTCTACCAGTGGCTCATGCTCAAGGACACATACCCCTGGTGGGTATGGTAAGCATCTATATCTCAGGTTGAAGTAGAATAGGAAGGAAGATAAAAACCTAGGAGCTGGCCAACTTAGGAGCTTTCCAGGATAGGGCAAGTAGACACAACCAAAAGCAAACACACCAAACATATGTACACTATTTACAAAACTATACACTATGTCTTCCCTTTAGTTTTAGAAGCCCCCAAATTTCATAGGCTTCAATCCCCAAATTGGAGGCCCCATGGCCCCAAAGACTTAAAATAAATTATTTCCTCTTTCAAATACTTTATCCTATGTGGCTTGTAGGGGATCAACACTTATACCAATAACTTCCATGCAATCAGCTTCATTGTGACCAACATAATCAACCATATTTCTAAAACTTCCCTATTCATTAGCCTACTCCAATACAAGATGATCTGATTGAATTGGAAAGGTGAAACACTCATATTCAATTTGATCATTTTCATCACCAACTTTGACATCATATTTAGTTTACACATCAAACTGAAAACCTTCATAAATTCTTTGGTGCATGCTTTGAAAACAAACCTTAGGTACATCCAAATGGAATAATGCATATTTAGGAGCCTCTGAGAATTGGACATCATGATAAGGGCATATATCTAGACATTCTGATTCAACTTAATCCAAATATTGTCCATTAACAATCGAATTGACGCTCTTGTTCTCCTCCACATAAATGCTTTGTTCATCAGATGAAAATAGGTCCACAATCATTTTGTGAAGACAAGGAACATCAACAAAGAAGCATTGAAATGGAATTTCATATTGACTAACATTACACTCATTGTTATTTGTATCGATTAGTTGCTCTACACATAGATCAAAAGGTCTTGTAGTATCAACACAATATGAAGATTCATCAAATTGTTTCTCATTATTAATAGGCAATAATGCTAATCCAGAGTCCAAGTATCTATTAGAGTGCATAACTTGATCCTTCAATAATGAACCCCTTCTTTCATCAAATTGTACATCCTCATCATTTTCATGTATAGCTGACAATTCCATCTCTACTTCACACCAACAATCATGAGCAATAGGGATATAAGTACATTCATCAACATCTTTATCATTTCTAGCATCATGTTCAGGATCAACACATTGGACAATCACATCTTTATCTTCAAATTCTCCATCATGTAGAAAATTAACATCCTTAGTTGATAGCAAACCCAAGTCACATTCTTGGTGTGCACCAAATGCAATTTTTTCATTCACTTATGAACAAGTGATTTCATGAATATTTGTATCATTGCATCCTTCATGTGAGTAAGAAACTTCTGGATCATGGTCACAATCTTTAGGGAAGCAATCAGAAATATCAATTTCATCATGGTCCTCAATCTTTCCTATCACACCTATATGAAATCTAAAATATTCATAGACAATGCCTCCCAAGAGCTCATCAATGTATTGTTTTTTTTTCTCATGGCCACTTTCTAACCCTATGTTAGATGCATCATCAGATTTTCAACAAAGAGTGAGTTATTCCTACACCAATAAGGATCATTATTTTTCATCTCAAGTAATGGTGGAGGCTCATCATATAAGGGATTTTTCCATACTTTCATTGTTGTCATGCATATTTCTTCCTACTTAGTATGAGAATCCCAATTCTTAAAGTCATCATTGCACTCAAAGTCATTGTAATCACTTGAAGAGAAAATGGAAACACTTTCAACCTCACCCTCATCATTTATAGTCAACATCATTGATTCACACTTTGAAAACTTTTCACATGAAAAAAATTGTTCACTCAAGAAAATAGACCATCCCATGGTCATCAACATATCCAAACCTTGAAGAAAAATATTCCATCTCTACTTCATAAGAAAAATCATAATCAATAGAGTTCTAAGAAAGCTCAATGCCATCATAATTGTTATAGCAAGAAAACTTACCAATACTGAGACTATCTTTAGATTCTTCACACTGAATTCCCAAACCTACATTTCCAACATCTTGATAATTAATTTTTGACAAAATATCAACAACATTTGCACCATTGTCACTGATAAAATCATGACATGGGATGAATTTTTGTACCTCTTGTACTTCTTCACTATCTAGAATATCCCAAGGATGAGAAGCATGCACAACTACTTTGTCATCATACTGTGTATCTTCATTCTCATCACTGTTGTATTGATCTACACATATGCTCCTTTTGAATTGACGACAATCATTACATTCTCCCAGACAAAAAGATAGATGTTCATATTTTCATACACTCTCCTCACTTGTTTGTATTGTTTTATGATCTTCCTCAACAAGACTTCCATCACTAACATTCTGAGGCATCACATGTGTATAATCACACTTAGCTCCCTCTACAATTTTTATCCACTCAACTACTTGATCAAGGTGATAGAGCCCTCAAAATGTTTGACATTTTGAGTCTTTTGTGCTTGCCATTCACATGTCAAATGTCCCCATCAACAAGGTTCAAGGGTTTTATTTGGTCAATATTTCATTCAATTGGTTTGAGTTCCATCCTTAAACGTTCTAATTTTGCATTGACTGGTTTTACCGGTTGCCTATCTTATTAGTTGTCCTTTAAGCCATCAACATACATCCATTACCAGCCCTGAAGCCTTGAGATTTTTGGCCATTTTAATTCCTCGTGTCAGGTTTTAATTTTTGATTTATGAATAATTCATTAACTCATGAGGGTGTTTTCTCATTAGCCTAGTCAAGGCCCCTTTTAATGAATAACTTTGATTCATGTGTAGGTTGAGTAGTTACCAGATTGTGGACTTTCATTTGGACCATTCCCTGCTAGCCTATCCATTTGAAATTAGTGCAAGTTAAATGCAACGAGGTTAGTGAGATGTCACCATATGTGAGTGGGCCCACCCACTATATCCCATCTCAATGCCCAAAACTTTGAGATCAACAATGCCAATCGAGAAATGAACAATGATCACTGTTGTTCCTAACTAGCTCGCGGGAATAAGATGTAAGTTCTTTAAGAATGGTGACACTCGTGAGAAGCTGCCATGTACACTCTACAACTACAAGCAAGTGAAGCCAACAAATAGATGGGAAAGGTCCTATCAGAAAATTCCTATTGGTCATTCATCTTAGTAGGAGCAATGAGAAAAATTCAAACAATCTTGACTTGATCGGAGTTGTTCAAGAGACCCAACTTAGTTGTAAATCAACGACTCATATTCAAAGCTACAAAGTATTCTTGTTGCAATTCTTTTGCTTTCTACGAGTGAGGATTAATGGCAGAAATGACCCATTAGGCCTATTCAGTTCCTATCAAAATTGTAGCCAATTGTTGCTTATTTGAGATTCAGAGACGTGTCCTAGGAAATATGAAGAGCTGATAAGTGAATTACAGAGATTGTACTAGTTGGAATTAGGGTTTGACATGGTTGAAAGTAGTAAGTACCATAAACACAATTTCATGCCTTTTTTCAATTTTCTGAGTTAGGGTTCAAATTTTTCTATTTTAAAATGAATGTGTTTATTTGTTCTTCTTTCATTGCTTTAAAATTAGGGTTAATCTTTGCCTTTGAAAGCCATAGCCCTATAAATTATCCAGAATTAGCCATTGTCCCAAGTTATAAACTACAATTAGGAGGTTGACTCATTAAAATTCCTCTATTAGAATTTTTGTGTGCACAAACCCATGGCTCCCAAAACACAAGGTGCCTCTTCTTTCGCCCAGCCTAGATCCTTGTCTCAGCATGTTATCGACCTGCTACCCCAATATGCGAATAAGAAACCAGAGGGAAGGGTTTTGTTTCATGGGACAACGATGATGGAGGGGTTGATGGACAAGGCTTGCTTCATTAAGGATGCTGACGTACCTTACATAGGATGGAAGATGTGTCAACATTGGTTTGGAAATAGAACCTTGGGTTTCCTTTTAGTAACCCATGAAGGTTGGATATGGGGAAACTAGTTGTCCCCAATGTGTACATGGATGTGGATCTCTTGAAATATATCGCATGAAAATATGACCTAGTTTCTAGGGCAGTCAGAGCATTTGATGGGGTGGTTATGGTAGAAATAACGAGGGAAGAAATTGAACAAGTCTTTGACTTGCAACCATGGAGTAAAGATATAGTTCTGTTAAACATGGATACTTTTAGATCACAATACAACAATACTAAATTTTCATTAGAACAAATATGTTTCCTACACATACAGTAGTAACTGGTGAAGGGAAACACATGAGAAAAGTTAGGATAGATGATAGAGAGCTTGAACCTTTCCCAATGAACTATTTTTCCAGTTATTTCAAAAATACTATGTACTCTCTATATCAGATTATTGGTGTCAATCCACCTGACACATTATAGAAGGAATATAGATATATGGCCACACAATTGCAACATCCACTGTATAGTATTGTTTATGATTATGGAACCCATTTGGCTAAAGATATTCATATAGGCATAGTTGAATTGAAAGAGGGGAAACAATAGGTGAAATTATGGTGGTAGTCATTGTTAATGCATATGTTCTTGTACAGGGGACAACGAGTCTGTGAGAAGGAAATCACCCTCAAAAGAAATAGGGATGGAGTTGACTTGCTTGTCCAACGTTGGACAAGAATATTGGATAAAGATGATAAAAGGTATAATTTTGTGATGTTCATAAATGATTTTTCATCCAAGATAAGGAACACTTTAGTACGTGAGCTACCTAGAATCCCCAAAGAAATACATGAATTGTTGAGACCTAAGGAGATGAGGCCTAACCTAAATTTCAATTGTAATTGGGGAGACTTTATCCTGTATCGTGATAAGACAATTTCAAAGTATATGGCAGTGGTTTGGGTCCATATATTTTACCTACAGATGTTCCTTTGAGGATAGGATTCCTTGAGATTATGAGGCAATTAGGAGCCTCACAGGAAGCACATTTACCTAAATCAGCAAGGAAGGGATAATTCTTCCCATAATGGACTGTATTTGCAGATTATATTATGAAAAAAGGGACATGGAAGAAATTAGATAATTTTTTGGCTCCGTATAGACTAATGACCATGAGTCCAAGGAATCATGACCCTGAAGGCTTCATTAGTAAGCTCAGAATAGATAAGAAAATGGGTACCTATATGCATGTTTTTGATTATCCTGAGGATGTTCTTAGGAATGTCTTTAACACTGGGGAATAAGATGAAATGATAGGCAAATACTTGGATTATAGAAAAATGGAAGAAGCTAAGATGAAAAATGATCCCCAGTATGATCCCCTACCAAATAGACATGGTGATTTCAATAAAGTTATGTATGTTATGGATAATTTTGAGGATGTTGTTTGTGTCTTGAGGGAATGACGGGAAGTTCTAGATAAAGGAAAGGAAATGGTAGTTGAAGAAAGTGTTGAGATGACATTAGAAGAAAGACCCTCATATCAACCACCCAAACAGTTGATAATTTATTCTAGAAGGAAGAAAGCAGCAAGCGAGGAAGAAAGCTCAGTAGCCCCTGTCACATTTGAAGGGCCAAAGGTAGACTCTCCTAAGAGTACAATGCCAATTCCTCCTACACAAGCCTCTTTGCCTATAATTGATCTTGATTCACCTTCTGAGAGTTTTGCTTCTCCTGAGAAAACACCTCAAAAGAAGAAAAGGATAGGAGCAAAAGGAGTGGTTGACTATTCAGACACAAATTAGGATGATATTTTTGTCACCCCTGAGGAAATGCAAATAGGAATGCCTCCTCCCAAAAGAGAAATTGCTTCAAGTTCAGGACGGAGTATCCTTAGGTTAGGCAAGCTTGACATTTCTGGATTGAATGTTGTAGATGACTTGAGGGTAGAGGCTAGTAAAGAGTTCATGGAAGATGATTCTTTCATTGAAACCTTAGCATTTCAAGATTTCTGGTGGAAATCCAAGACTGCAAAGAATGCAGAAAAGGTTTCCATTGAAAGAAGCTTGCACCCTAAATCACCTAATAATTTTATCTAGGAAAATTTTAGAAGAATTATGAGAAATTATTTTAAGAGGATTAATGCCTAAGAGGGCAGAGAACTGGTAAAGAAGAGTGGTGTGTTGTTGTTTTCAGAATGAAATATTGTTGATGCTATTGTGCTAGATGCCTTGAGAAGGGTTGAAAGGCCCCTTGTACAAAAAGAAGAAGAATTGGAAATGGCACTTAGAGGTTCATCTTTCAGTGAAGATTGGGATGCACTGGTGAATGGTCATTGTCTTCAAGATCTAAGAAACCAGTTTTGGCAGAGCCATTAGATCTTAGTGGGAATTTCTTGTGAAAAGAGTTGTTGATTCTCTAGCTTTGGAAGCTACAAACATGGTTGTGAATGTGGCTAGGTTTACTCAATCAACCGCTGATGGTCTCTCCCTAGAAAGAGATAACCTCATAACTAAATACATAGAACTCTTAGGTGATTATGATAAAATCCAACAGAAAGTAGCTACATTAGAAACTAAAATTTCTCTGTATAAATAAAGAGAGGAGGTATAGAGAGAGTGGGGTCATCCTAGCTCAAACCACCCACCTTTAGGTTCTCTAATGACATCTGTGCAACAATCATTTCATAGCCAGGCCTTAGCATTAAAACATTTAAATGAGAAGATTCAAGCTAGACAAAATGGCGTGTATGACAACTATGCTCTGATGCTACGTGGAATGAGATTATCTAAAAAGGATAAGTTGTTGGCTATACCAACCTTAAATAAATGGGTTGCAAGATCTGAGAGATTGAAATTAATATTAGTGGGAGCTAGTCAACATGAAGATAATTACCCACTGGTGCAACCAGTGTATGATTTTGTATGTAGATTGAGTGACAAAAAGTTTCAAGGGTATAAAATCCCCACTTAAGTAGAGGATAATAGAATTATTATCTCAATACGATCATATTGATCTATCACCATTACTAGATGTTGAAGTCAATAATTATGAATTGAAGCCATTACACAAGTGGAAAAAGGAACTAGATGAGGTTATTCATTTCCAGGTAATTGAAATATGCAAGGAGGTTAATATTAATCTCTTCAATGACACTTTGGAGAGGTTGACATTTCTTATCAGTTTTTTGGAGGATTTCGATAGAGAATCCAATGCAGTGGTAACTAAGTATGCCCCTTACAAAAAGCCATGGATGAAATTATGGAGTTTGATTTTCCATCTGAGGAAGAATATGAAGAATGTGGGAGGGTGTATGCTAGAAAATTTGGTTTGTGAGTTGAAATATGAAACATATACTTGGCTAAGTATATTATAGGTCTGGCCATAGAAGTTACAAGTGTATAAAACATATGTTTCATAGAAATATATTAAATTGTTGGTGATGTGGAATGATCACTAAAATGTTGACTCATTTTTTAATCCACATCAGTTTTTCATTTTGTTCGATAAAATCAAGGTGATGGTATGAAATTTTTTATTCTTTTTGACATGTGCTTTTGAAGGACAAAGCTAATCCTCATAATGAATGTAAATGAATTTTTTTCTTGTATGAATTCCCTCCACTTTGATAAATGCAAATATAACTAAATTGGAGAATCTATCTTCTTACGGTCCAATCTTATAGTGACATGTTTACACTTGGCCTCAAAATTGTTTTTCCCCCTTATTCCATAAAAGTGAATTCAAGGCCATTTGTACCTGGGTCTTTTTGTTTAAAATTGGAGTTTTATTGTGAGAATTAAGAACACAAAGATAATATGTTTAGTCTTTATTGAATGTTTTGAGTCTAGGTAGCATATTTTGTCAAATGCATGGTTTTTGGACATATCATAATGATAATGGAGATTTTCCAAGTCTATAGTCTCTCCACTTTGATTATGTATACGAAATATTAATGAAAGTATTGATCATAGATCATTTCATTAATTGTCATTGTTTCATACATTGATATATGTTTTGATTTTGGCTCTTGTTCATAGAGGAAGTTAAATCACTTGAATCAAATCATGAATTCTTATGCAGGATCTAGGAATATAATAAGTATTCTTTAGAATTTGGTTATTGATCTGTGAATTGCTAAGTAATATTGCATATAGAATTAAATGTTCCTTATGTTTCAATTTGCTCAGACTCCTAGCCCATAGATAATGGCACTGATCATATATCATTTCAATATATTCATGATCCTAGTTATCCAACTTGAGAACAATATTTTAAAATAATCATCGACCTATCTTGAATTTATGTTATTTGTGTTGTCTTGGTATTCTCAGCTTAAGGTGTGTAGTTTGTTCTAGGAATTGCCAACTCCTTGATGAATTTAAGCTTATTAGCTATGGATGAGAATACATCTACTTAAATATATAATCTACACATGATTTGTTTCAAATAATAGTATAATATACATTGTGGGATTACCCTCCCAGGTTTTACAGAGCCCGAAGTGTAGGAGATAAAGCAATTGATGTCATACATCGTTAGTTGGCCACTTGTCTAGAAGATATTTGAAAATTGAGCCCGACAAGCTCATAGGGACTTGTTAAGACCTGATTGGTTCATTGTGAAAACAACCAACAAAATGGAAACTCTACTAGGGACGTAAGTCTTATAATTACTAGTTCTCCAAAATGCCTTATCATAGATCACCATGTTACATGGTGCTAATTACTCATAGAGTCAGTCAATTGAAAGCATTTGCATATTTTTTCTCCAATCTTGGCCAGTATGTCATCTAAATTCCAAATAAAATTCCCACCCATTTGTTTGAAAATAATACATTCAAAGTTCATGTAAAGATACATCGTAGGTGTCAAATCTTGTCTTAATTTCCAAAGATCTGTCGATATTTGCAACTTAGGTTACAATAAAATTGCTACTACTCTTTGCAAAGAACCTTGGGTGGCGACTCTGACATCTCTAGACTAGTCTGAACCGGTGTTCAAGGATATCCAAGAAGTTAAGAAGAAAAGTGTGAAGAAATTAAGGAAGATGACAAAGGTGAAAAGAAGTTAAGCTCAAATTAAAGTAATGTGAGGTTCCCTAAAGAAGAATCCAAAGCAGAAGTTGGAAAATGAATTATCTAGGAACAAAGGAAAATGGATAAGGCAAAGGATGCAAGAAAAGGTAAGTCTACACCTCATCCCACCCCTGAACATGAAATGTGTTCTAATTGTAGCTCAAGATCTGAAAAGGATTTAGTATACTTCAACGATAGTAGGGTATGTGCAGGATCATCATGGAAAAAATAGGCCCTTAAGTGGCAAAGAATTTAGAAAAATCAGAGTTAGGCACCTTGACATAAAAATTTCAATAAGTTATCTATATTATTTCAAAAATATGTAAGAATAGAATCTGTAGAAAATTGAATATATTTTCTAAACTACTAGGTTTATTTTTAAAAAAATATCTATTTGGTGAAAATTTGAAATTTCAATGCAGTAGTACTTAAATTTTAGGGAAAAAATAAGAAGTAGGTGTCTGTCTGACCACCCTAACCACAATAAAATGATAATATTTTCTTATAATATTTTAGATATAAGTAGAGGACTCATGTCTGAATGTGATGCATATTTTTTTTAAATTTTTTTCCAAGTAAATAATTAATTACAAATTTTTTATTACAACTTAATATATAAAAAATCATATGTCTGACCAACTTAACTTGGTCAGAACTTCATGAAATTCAATTTTTCTTTTTTCAATCCTATAGTATACGAAGCATAGAATGTGACACATGTTTTGGATTCAAAAAATGTGATACCATTTGAAAGTTATAGATGTTTTTCAATCAAAATATCAATCAGGACTTTAGTTGTAATTCAAATAAAAAATGAATAATAATAATTTATTAAATTCAAAGTAAAGCATAATTTATATTGGTGAAAATCTAAGAATCTCCTCTAAAAACCCTTTTCATTTCATCAATTTTGGGTAAAAAAAAGTTGTCAGCCACATGGGCCATCATATCACTTACATATTGCCACTTTTTAGCCCATCATGATCCTACACATACCCAGTACTTCTTCTAAAAGGGGGAAGTTTATATGAATATTTTTGTTAATGAGTATTCCTCAAACCCTAGTATGCAAGCTATGAAGCAAAGAGAAAGGGATAGGATCCAAAGAGATAATGTTAGTGCTAGGCATGCCAGATCCAAAGGATATACTACCCCAAATTCCCATCCATACACCCCTATCCCTGATGACTTATTGACTGGAGATGTTTATTCCCATGATCCAATTCATTTCCAAGCTAAAAATGTAGTAGTACCTGATAGGGAATCTACTTTTCCAGATGAAGAAGAAGTACTTAATGATGTGCATTTACTTAATCAAACGATTTCTAAATGCAATGAAAATAGGAAGAAAAGGGAAGCTTCTCATGAGAAGAGAATTAGGGATGCTATGATGCATAGGGATGTGTTAAGAAGGAAGGACGAGGAGATGGAAGCAATGGAAAAATTTTCTGCTCAAGTTGACCGGGAAGATGGCCCGATAGTACAAGAAATTGTAGTTAGAATTCCTGTAATTCCCTCAACTAATAAGACTATCGAAAGCCCATGATCCAAGGTCGCTGGAAAAATTTCCATCCCACCTCCTCCTCCTCCTAAGAATACCAAGAAATAATCCTAGGATATTGATAAAGGGAAGCATCCTATGAATGAAAGAAAAGCTAATGGGGTATGTGCAGGATCATGATGGGAGAAAAAGTGGCAATATGATGGGTATGTGGCTGGCAACATTTTTTTTACCCAAAATTGATGAAACGAAAAATGTTTTTAAAGGAGATTCTCAACTTTCCACTAATATAAATTATGCTTTACTTTGAATTTAATAAATAATTATTATTCATTTTCTATTCAAATAATGACTAAAGTCCTGATTGATAGGCTGATTGAAAAATATCTATAGCTTTCAAATGATATCACATTTTTTGAATCCAAAACATGTGTTACATTTTATGCTTCGTATACTATTGGATTAAAAAAAGAAAAATTGAATTTAATGAAGTTTTGACCAAGTTAAGCTAGTTAGACATACAAGTCTTTTATATTTTTAAAAGTTGTAATAAAAAATCATAATTAATTATTTACTTGGAAAAAAATCACAAAAATTATGCATCACATCGGGACATGAGTCATCTACTTAAATCTAAAATCTTATTAAAAAATATTATCATTTTATTGTGGTTAGGGTGAGCACACCTACTTATTTTTTTCCTAAAATTTAAGTACTATTGCATTGAAATTTCAAATTTTCACCAAATAGATTTTGTTTTTAAACAAACGTAGTAGTTTAGAAATTACATTCAATTTTCTATAGATTCTATTCTTACATATTTTTGAAATAATATAGATAAATTATTCAATTTTTTATGTCAAGTTGCCTAACTCTGATTTTTCTAATTTTTTTGCCACTTAAGGGCCTACTTTTTGCATGATGATCCTGCACATACCCAATGAAGGGGTAAAAATTAATGAGGGAGGGGCTTCAAAGAAAGAAACATCTCAAGATCATTCTATTTCAATCTTTGATAAATTAATGAAGGAGAATGAATAATTGGATAGGAAGACCAAAGAATTGGAACTAATGGTAGTAAACAAGGAAATGAAGAAGAAGCTTAGTTTCCTAGAATCTACATTGAAAGATCCTGTCCCTAAAACCCAAATCCCTCAAGGTTGATCATCTTCTTCAAACCCCCATATGAGTGACAAAGGTTCACCCACTGGTAATCCCTCCAACTCTTCTTCACAGCCTAAAAATAAGGATAAAACTATCCATTTTAGTGACCAACATGATTCACAATCCAAAAGACATGGGCATGATGGTGAAAGAAGAAGAGACAATGATAACCACGATGAGGAAGAAGGCCCTATGGGTAGGAGGTTGTTGCATACCGATAGGTATAGACAACTATGTTTTGAAAATATTCTTGGATACCCAAATCTAGTGCTAGACAATGCCACAAAGCATGTGCCCAAATTTACTGGCAACAATGCCCTCAATAGGGAAGATCATCTTAAGGAATTTCAAAGTTTTATAGAAGACTTTGAACTATGGGATGAAGATGTAGCTATGAAGTATTTCATGTGGTCCCTTATAGAGGATGCAAGAGACTGGTATAGAAGCCTGCCAAATTTGAGCATTGACTCCAAGGATGCATTCTTTAGAGCATTTAGAGAGCAGTATGGCAATCAGAGAGACCCTCAGTTTAGATTAAATGACTTCAATAACATTACAAAGGGGTATAATGAAATGGCCACAAATTTAATGTGAGATTTTAGAAGTCCATGTATAAGGTCCCTAGGTCTCTAAGGCCTAATGAAAGGGTGTATCTAGTTGTTTATTGTAATGCTTATGATTCTAAAATATGCTACTCACTCAAAGATAAAAATACATAATCTCTAAGGGAAGCTTACAAGATGGTAGTAAAAATTGAAAATAATAGGACATGTGGAAAGGTTGGTCAAAGAGATGACCCTAAGTCTTCTAAGAATTCAAAGGCTCAGAATGAGAAGGTCCATAAAGTTACAACCCCAGAAGAGAAGTTAGACCAAGTCTTAAATTTGTTGCAGAAGCATGTCAGAAATGATAAGCCCCAATGTTAGAGAAACGAGAGACCACCAAGACTACAAGATTATCCATATCACACTAGTTGGAATAATGGGAAGCCTGTCTAGAATAACCAAAAGAATTTTCAAACAACACTAGATCCATTGCATAAAAACACTACAAATGTTGTAGAAGAAATACCTTGGTGTGAAGTTTGTGAAATGCCCCATTCCTCGCATCAATGCACAATTGCTAGATCCATGGAAGAAGCTCAAAATGATCAGAAGGAGACTGATTATCCCCATGACCCTAATGAAACTACAAATGTATTTATGACTGGATCAAATATGAAGTGTAATGACTATTCTTCTAGTGATGATATTGACACAAATGATGTGGATATGCAAAGACAAGGATCAATCCTTCACTATCAACAAGTGTTCTTTGATGAAGGAGAAAATGAGCACAACTTATAATCTTGAGGAATTTAATGTTTCTTTAAGGAGACCTTCGAATGAATAAATAGACAGATATACAATTGGATTGGCTACTAGAGATCAAGCAAGAAATGATCTCCATCTCAGGAATAGGGTGGTATGTGGCACCCTAGGTCATCAGGGAGGAATATTCATCAAAGAGAATAATGTAGACAATAAGGTCATTAAAACAAATAACAAGAAATGAGATACCAAGCTTAAGGAAACTAAAGAAATAAGAATTTGGGCTATAAAAGGGAGTAAGGAAAAGGTTGTTGCTGAGGTTGTACAACCAGAGTTGAAAGCTAAATAACTAAAGCCTACTGAGTAGAAATTTGAAAAGAAAGTTGATATAGTGGTTCCTCACAAAATGGTGCTTCCATAAGTACCAAGTTACTCTCCCATTGATATGTTTTAGGTTCTATCTTAGATACGGGTCACAGTTCCACTCCTTGAAATGATGAGGATCGATCGCCACAAGCACAAAAAAATGGTTGTTTATTAATAGTATTATTGGGGGTAATTAACATGAAGTAGAAGCTGATGTACCTAAAACAAGCAAGAGTCGGGCAAAAGATGTTGAAGTGGGGACGAGTGTTAATGAGAACCCTAAGATTTTCTTAGGAACCACCATCACTGCAAATCCAAATTTAGTTAATCCTTTCTTTTTGAGTCTGATCATTGATGGAAAATTTCTTAGGAATTTTATGATAGATTTGGGTGCTTCAAACAATGTCATGCCTGTTAAAATAATGGAGGAAATGGGCTTGAAGATCGATAACACATATGGAAAGTGTTATGACATGGGTTCTAGAGAGGTCCTTGTTATTGGTGTAATCTATGAAGTTCCATATAGATTGGGTGCTTTCCCATAAAAGGATTTGGTCATGAGTGTTACAGTGGTGAATATTCCACCAACATATGGAATGCTACTTTCAAGATAGTGGTGTGCTTCCATGGGAGGGAGTATACAATGTGACTTGTCATTTGCCACATTCTCCATTGATCAAAAGGATATAAAAATTTCTCAGGAATCAAGATTTAGACACATGATTGAGCATGTTGAAGAGCTAGAAGAACCCCCAATAATCAAATTTGTAGACACTAGCATGGATACTTTTTAGGTAGAAGAAATGGAGCAAGAAGGAGGAGAAGTCAAGCCTACACCAATTGTTAAAGAGGTTTCACTAACATTACTAGAAGATCCTTTGTGGACTATGTACTTTGATGTGGCTTGTTCAAAAGAAGGTTCAGGTGTTGGGGTCATTCTTGTATCTCCCCAAGGTAATACTTTCAAATATTCCTTTTTACTACAATTTACATGTACCAACAATGTAGTTGAATAGGAGGAATTATTGCTTGGTTTAAAATTTGCTTCCAAACATGGGATAAAATTGTTAAAAGTATTTGGGGATTCAAAATTTGTAGTCTCCCAAGTCAGGTCTAGGTTTGTCACTAAGGACAAGAGATTGAGGCAATACAAAAATGAAGTTTGGGACACTATCGAGGAATTTGATGCTTTTGGGATAGAATGGATAGAGAGAAGATATAATTTCAAGGTGGATTTATTGCCTAACATTGTAATAAAGCTAGATGATGCAACTTTTGATAGCACCTCAAGGATTGAGGTACAGACAAGACCTAAACATTGTGCCTGATAATATTTGCAACTGGCAATGACATCCTGAGGTTCTTACATTGTGTTGACCACTATGAACATCAAGAGATTGAATTTAGTTCATATGTGGTGGAAGTTGATGGAAAGGAAACATTGTTTGGAAATGATGTAATTCAGTTGAAAACAAAAAAAATCCCCAAGGGATTGGTTGCACTTGAAATAGTTTTTGTTGGCCCAGATAAGTCAACTGCTAGACAAACATCTACGCATAAAGAAGACCTTGAGGAGATAAACTTGGGAACAGATAATACCCATAAGAAGGTTTATATTGGTAAAATAATGAAGCCACATGTGAGAACCATGTTGATTGCTTTGCTGTGAAAATAAAAACATGTCTTTGCCTGGTCTTATGATGATTTGAAATCAGATAGAGAAGACTTGTTTCAACCAAAAATCCCTTTAAATCCTAATACAAAACCATTTATGCAAAAATAAAGACCCATTAACCCTACCTTAAGGCCCAAAATTCAAGAAGACCTTGCAAAACTGAGTGATGTAGAAATCATAAAACCCATAAGGCATTCCTCATGGGTATCCAACTTGGTTCCTGTCATAAAGAAGAATGTAGATCTGAGGTTATGTGTGGATTTTAGGAATTTAAATATTGCATCATTAAAGGATAATTATCGTTTACCTAACATGGAATCAATGTTGCAAAGGGTAATAGACTGTGAGTTGTTGTCCATGATGGATAGATTCTCACGGTACAACTAGGTTATGGTGAGGGAATCATAACAATATAAGAAAACATTTACAACACCATGGGGAACTTATGTTTATGTCAGAATTCCTTTTGGCCTTATAAACGCTGGTGCCACTTTCCAAAGGGCCATGGATGTGGCTTTTGCTAACTTTCTAGATTTATTCTTTGCTATTTATTAAGATGATTGGACTGCTCACAACAAGAAAGAGGAAGATCATTTCTCCCACCTTGAGAATATTTTCATCAGAGCTCTGGAATATGGTATCTCTTTGAACCAAAAGAAATGTGCTTTCAGGGTTAAAGAGGGTAAATTGTTGGGTCATATTCTATCTAAGGATGGTATTAGAATTGATCCTAAAAGAATAGAAACTATTGATAAAAGTACCCCACCAAGAAATGTCAAAGGGACTCAATCATTCTTTGGGAAAATAATTTTTTTGAGAAGATTTGTAACTAACTTTCCAGAGATAAGCAGACATATTTCAAAAATGCTCAAGAAAGGAGAAGAGGTAATATGGTCAGAAGAGCCCCTTAAAGCTATTAAAGATTCTATCAAAGCTAAACTTGTATTGAAGACCCCTAACTATTCAAAACCATTCCAATTTTTCACATTTTCCTCCTTTCATATTGTGGCGGGTGTATTGTTACAAAAAAATGATGATGGATTTGAACAACCAATTGCCTTTTTAGCAAATCCCCGCACTCAGCTGAGCTTAAGTATGATACTATTGAAAAGAAAGCTTATGCTTTAGTTAAGGCTATTAAGAATTTTAGAATTTATCTCACTGGTGCTATAGTAGTTGCTTATGTCCCAAGTGTTGTAGTCAAGTACATATTTACACAACAAGAAACCACAGGTCAGAGGTGTAGATGGATTAATAGTATCCAAGAATTTAACATAGATATTCAAATCACCAAATTGGTAAGGGATCAAGGTCTGGCCATGCTCATGGGTATGTGTAGGATCATGATGGGCCAAAAAGTGGTGATATTATGGGTATGTGTAGGGTATGTGGCTGATAACTTTTTTTCACCCAAAATTGATGAAACAAAAAGGGTTTTTAAAGGAGATTCTCAGCTTTTCACCAATATAAATTATGCTTTACTTTGAATTTAATAAATAGTTATTAATCATTTTCTATTTGAATTACGACTAAAGTCTTGATTGATAGGTTGATTGAAAAACATCTATAGCTTTCAAATGGTGTCACATTTTTTGAATTGGAAACATGTGTCACATTCTATGCTTTGCATACTATAGGATTAGAAAAAGAAAAAAATAAATTTCATGAATTTTTGACCAAGTTAAGGTGGTTAGGCATACAATTTTTATATTTTTTAAAAGTTGTAATACAAAATTCATAATTAATTATTTACTTGGAAAAAAATTACAAAAAAATATGCATCACATCGAGACATGATTCCTCTACTTATATCTAAAATATTATAAAAAAATTATCAATTTATTGTGGTTAGGGTGGTCAGAAAGACACCTACTTTTTTTTCCCTTGAAATTTAAGTACTACTGCATTGAAATTTCAAATATTCACCAAATAGATTTTTTCTTCTTTTAAATAAACCTAGTAGTATAGAAACTACATTCAATTTGCTATAGATTCTATTCTTACCTATTTTTCAAATAATATAGAAAACTTATTCAATTTTTTATGTCAAGTTGCCTAACTCTAATTTTTCTAAATGTTTTGCCACTTAAGGGCCTATTTTTTCCATGATGATCCTGCACATACCCTCATGGCTGAGAAAAATTTGGAGGCCAACCAAATGAATGAGATTGAACAGGAGAACATTGCTCCTATATGTGGTATGCAAACATTTGGTTGGTACTGAATGATTGTTAAGTATTTACAAATAATGAAATGTCCTGATGGCATGCCAAACAATGAGAGGAGAACTATAAAGATACAAGCAATCAAATATATTATTATTGATGGTGAACTCTGGTGGAGAAGCCCAAAGGGTGTACTCCTTAGATGTGTGGATTGTGATCAAGCAGAAGACTTGTTGATTGAGATGCACAAGGGAGTGTGTGGAGGCCATTATATGGCCAAGACTACAACACAAGATATTGAGGATTGGTTTCTGGTGGCCCACAGTCTTCAAGGATGCACATAGGTATGTCAAAAAATGTGATGCTTTTCAGAGGTTTACCGGTAAGCTTAAATTTTCAGGCAACTTACCACTTAGACCAGTCTCAACACTAGCTCCTTTTTAGCAATGGGGGATTGAATTTATACAAGAGATGGCAGTGAAGTCTATTGGAGGACATGCCTGGATTCTAGTAGTAATTGACTATTTCACAAATTAGGTTGAGGCTATTCCCACCCAGAAAGAAAATAGCAAGGTTGTCACAGATTTCCTGATGAATAACATCTTGAGTAGATTCGGTGTGTCTGAGAGGATTGTTTCTGACAATGCCATGTGCTTTCAATTTGAATAATTCATTGATTTTTGCAATTAGCATGTCATAAATATATCATATTCATCCCCATACCATCCTCAAGGGAATGGACAGGTTGAGTCCAGCAACAAAATCCTTATGAAAATGATCAAAAGAGTCCTTGAGAAGAATAAGAAAGCCTAGGACTCGAAGTTGCAATTAGCTTTGTGGGTAGATAGAACCACAGTCAAGAAAGCTATTGGGCTCTCTCCTTTTAACTTGGTATATGGAGTGGAGGCTAGAATTCCTCATAATAATTTAATGAAAATGTATAGGTTTGTATAGGAATATGATACTGACATTTGTGATGAGATGCAAAATAGGATGAATGAATTAGCTGAGCTTGATGAAATGAGAAGAGAAGCACACAAGAAGAATGAGAAAATGCACCTTCAAGCTAAATACTTACATGATAAATGAGCTATTCCAAGGAAATTTGAAATAGGATGTATTGTATTAATGTGGAACACCAGACTGGAGGATAAAGGAGAACATGGGAAGTTTGATCCTCTGTGGCTTGGCCCTTACTTAATCACAGATATTCATGGGGAGGATTCTTACTTCTTATAGTCACTTGCAGGTGAATTTTTAGAACTGCTAGTACATGGATAGTTCCTGAAACCCTATTTCTCTTGACATAGGCTATATATCCATGTTCATTGTATAGTCCTATAAATTCTATATATAGGGTTTGGTGTGTTTATTTTATGTTGTGTCTGCTTTCCTTATCCAGCCAAGATCATGGTTTCTTCTTGGGTTCCTTTGTGTTTGGTCTAATCCACCATGAGATTTGTTTCTTGTCATACCCACTAGGGGTATGCATCTTGAAGCATGAGCCACTGATAGAGACCTCAAAATGCTTGACATTTTAAGTCTTTTGTGCTTGTCATTCACATGTTAAATGTCCCAATCAATAGGGTTCAAGGGTTTTATTTGGTCAATCATGCCTTCAATTGGTTTGAGTTTCATCCTTGAACATTCTAATTTTGCATTGACAGGTTTTCTTGATTTTTGGTCTTATTAGTTGTCTTTTAAGCTAGATCGACATGCATCCACTACTAGCCTCGAAGCCTTGAGATTGTTGGTCATTTTAATTCATCCTAACTTCAAGTTTTAATTTTTGATTTATGAATGACTTAAGTCTAAGTCATTAACTCATGAGGGTATTTTTTTGTCAGCCTAGTCAAGGCCACTTTTTATGAATAACTTTGATTCATGTGTAGGTTGAGCAATTACTAGATTGTGGGATTTCATCTGGACCATTCCCCACTGGCCTATCCATTTGAAATGAGTGCAAGTTAGATGCAGCAAGGTTAGCGAGATGTCACCACATGTGAGTGGGCCCACCCACTATATCCCATCTCAATGACCAAAACTCTGAGATCAACGATGCCAATCGAGCGATGAAAGATGATCATTGTCATTCACCACCAGCTCACAAGAATAGGATGCAAGTTCTTTAAGAACGGTGAGGCTCGCGAGAAGCTGCCACGTACACTCTGCAACTGTAGGAAAGTGGAGCCCACAAGTACATGGGGAAGGTCCTAACAACAAATTCCTATTGGTCATTCATCTAAGTTGGAGCGACAAGGAAAATTTAAACAATCTTAACTTAATCAGAGTCGTTCAAGAGACCCAGCTCAGCTGTAAATCAATGAATAATATTCAAAATTTCAAAGTAGGCTTGTTCTAATTCTTTTTCTTCATGTGAGTGAGAATTAATGGTGGAAATGACTCGTTAGGCCTATTGAGTCCCTATCAAAATTTGTGTGCAGTCAATTCTTTCTTATTTGAGATTCAGAAATGTGTCCTAGGAAATACGAAGAGCTGATAAGTGAATTGCAGAGATTGTACCAGTTGGCATTAGGGTTTGACACGGTTGAAAGCAGTAAGTACCATAAATATAATTTCATGCCTTTTTCAATTTTTTGAGTTAGGGTTTACTTTTGTCTATTTTAAAATGAATGCATTTATTGATTCTTCTTTCATTGCTTTAAAATTAGGGTTAATCTTTGTCTTTGAAAGTCATAGCCCTCTAAGTTGTTCAGAATTAGTGATTGTACCGAGTTATAAACTTTGATTAGGAAGTTGAGTCATTAAAATTCCTCTATTAAAATTTTTGTGTGCACAAACCCATGGCTCCCAAAACACAAGGTGCTTCTTCTTCTTCCACCTAGCCTAGATCCTTGTCTCAAGATGTTATCGACCTACTACCCTAATCTACAAATAAGAAACCAGAGGGAAGGGTTTTGTTTCATGGGACAATGGTGATGGAGTGGTTGATGGACAAGGATTTCTTCATCAAGGATGCCAACATTCTTTATGCAGGATAGCAAATGTTTCAACATTGGTTTGGAAATAGGAACATTGGGTCTCCTTTCAGTAACCCATGGAGGTTGGATATGGGGAGACTAATTGTTCCCAATGTGTACATGGATGTGGATCTCTTGAAAGATATCGCATCAAAAGATGACCTAGTTTCTAGGGTAGTCAGAGCATTTGATGGGGTGGTTAAGGTAGAAATAACCAGGGAAGAAATTGAAGAAGTATTTGACTTGCATCCATGGAGTGAAGATATGGATTTGTTAAACATGGATACTTTTAAATCATAATACAACAATAATAAAGTGTTCATCATAACAAAGATTTTTCCTACACATACTGCAATAACTAGTGAAGGGAAACATAGGAGAAAAGTTAGGATAGATGATAGAGAGCTTGAACCTTTCCCAATGAACTATTTTTCCTGTAACATCTAGAAAATGAAGATGAAAGGTTAAACAACACACAACAATGCAATCTAAGCTCTAAATGTAATCTAAGTTAAACAAAAAAGAACAAAGGAAAGATAAAACATAAATAAACTAAACAACCTCACCCAATATCTATGTAATTCCATGTATAACCTTGATTGCCCTTCTCCATTTTTCTGTTGTAGTAAAAATCACCTCAGATTTCTCTTGTGCAAGTATATCCTGTGATAGTAATTTAGCAAAACATCGAAGATTCAAATAATAGATATGCTTCCAAAAGTCCTACGATTTTGGGAGAGGTTGGAATGATGAAAGATAGATCAATTTATAGAAAATTGATCATTTGAATGATAGGTCAAGATTGAAAGATCGACGAACGGTTGAGATCAAAATATTAGACATGCATTATGATAACTGTTAGTAGTGACATGAGTGATAAAAATTAGAAATAGAAATAAAGATTAAATAAATGATATAATCTTCAAGTTTGGTATTCAAATACAAAAGAATAGTCTTTGTATACAAAGATAAAGATATATTAAAGCAACACTTTGTTTGAATGCATGCATAAGATTTAATTAATTAAATAAAGATATTTAATTAATACACATGTACACGCAAATGAGTTAGAACTAGACGACCGAATGATATGACAATGAGATTACTCACGAAAGCAACTTATAAATTAAATCAAGAGTTAACTGACCGATTTAAATAGATCTCGAGTTGAGTCAAAGTAAATACTTAGATAACTTACAAAATTATCTAAATATACAGGAATGTGTTAAAATAGATTTTTACAAATTAAATGATTTATTTAATTCGAGATTTGATATTTGAAGAATAATTAAATAAATAAGATTTATTTAATTAAGTGATAAAGGGGTTTAATGAATAATTAAATAAACAAAGAATTTATTTAATTATAGTTGAAATCTGATAAAAGGTAAATTAAATAAGAATTTATTTAATTGAAGAAGGACAAGGTTAATTAGTAACATAATTAAATAAAAAGTGTTTATTTAATTAATTAGATGGAATAAAGAAAAGTGTGAATCAATTAAATAATTAAGATTATTTAATTAATAGATGAAATGAAGACATTAGAAAATAATTAAATAATTGACATTATTTAATCATGACCATGGAAATATGAATTATGAAGAAACATTGAAGTCACAGGCTTAGACCAGATTTTGGTGTCTACATTTGCCCCTCTTTGATACAATGTCATTTTGGTGTTGTGTCAAAGAAAATCGATCAAAAATATTCCCCAATAATGCCCTCGGTGTAAAATAGGGAAAGGTATGCCCCCCTCGGGAAAATTGACAAATTTTCAAAAAAATTCAAAAAATTTTGGAAATAGTCCCGATTAGTCAATTTGTTAGCCAAAAATGCAGTGGAGTTGACAAAATTGAATTTGGACGTGTTAGGGATGGGTAGGGTTTGATTGAAGTTGGAAGTTTACATAGCCAGTTAGAAGAAATGCCACCAAAACCCTAGGTAGAAATAGAAAATGGGGTGAAAAACCATTCATTTTTACCCACATAGCTTTGAAATTTAAGATTTTTGCTCTGCACCCTCAACAAAGATGTCTCATGTTCTGCACACCCACCATCTAGTGTACAAGATCCAAAACTTCAGGTGGCTAGCCGACGTGGACTCCCCGGTATGTACTTAGATCTCAACTTTTGAATTTTTGATTTTCACATTTTTTATGCATTTAATTTCAATTTTCATCATGCATCACTTTATTGGAAAGTCACATTTGAATGCATAATCAATGCATTTGCATGCGGTTCAACGCATTTGTAAATTCATGTATGATGCTTATCGTAGGTGTTTAAAATTTGGACGCATTTGTTTTTTATTTCGACCCATATGAGAAATAGTTACACATTTGCATTTAGCATAGACACATGTAGATTTTGGTTATGCATTTGAAAACATTTCAACGCATTTGCATTTAATCAACACATTTGCATTTAGGATGGGTGTGCGTATGCAAAGATGTAATGAGTCGCATTTGATTTTGACACGCATTTGATATTTCCACACGTAGTTGTAACTTTAAATGATGCATGTGACATTTTATGACACATTTGGTTTCCTATAATGCAATTGTAAAGAAATGACACATTCACAAAAGAATGGTGTATTTGACTAACATTTGATTTTGACATTTTACATTAGGATAGGTTATTGAGTCTGACATGAGGCATGTATAATGCCATTGTATTTTGTTTTGGACCCTGTGTATACACGAGAGTCAAGACCATTGACTTTTTGCTTCTGAGATAGTTTGCAGAGCACGAAGAAACAATTCTTATGGCATTTGGGTCTTCTCCATGTGACAGACATGCCCATCATTTGGGAAAATTGGGGGCTACGGATGGCGTTGTGTGAGCAGTGGCACTCAGAGAAATCTTCGCTTCACCTGCCTATGGGAGAGGCTACAGTTACTTTGGAGGATGTCTATAGGATTCTGAGACTTCCTATTAGAGGCACTAGGGTGATGTATGATACTCAAAGGGGTTTCACTAAGATGTGTAGATATTACCCTCACAAGGGCATTAGATAGTTAGGTTTTGATCATTATGAGATTAGATGGCATGTATTGGCTTAGAGATATAGGTAGTTAGACTATCTATTGTGTACATTGATAGGTGGTATAGTCCTCCCTAACCATCAAGGTCATGGATTTCCTATGGGGTGGGGAGAGATGTTGGTTGGTATGTTAGAGCATCAAGAGGTGTATGCTTGGGGCCCTTGTCTTCTTTCCATGTTATATTTTCATTTGCATGATATAGCCTACTGAGAGGCACAGTCTATGAGTTGTGGTACCACGCTCTTGATGGTATGGGTGTGGGAACATATTGCCATCTTTTGTACACTAGTTACAGTTGACGTTAAACATGGAGGACCCTATGCCTTCCGTTATGTGGGGGCTAATACTCAACACCGTATGGGAGATACTGGATATTTCAGACATACTATTGATACCATGGTACAGTTCACATGGAGACCATACTTGGGTTGCCTAGAGTGGTTAGACGAGGATGATCATTTGTCATATTACCATCAGACATAGTATCTGATTGGGTGGACTATTTCACATGTTCATATTATAGAGAGACATTTTCTAGATCATGTGATACGTCAGTTTAGAGGGGTTCAGGATGAGCCTAAAGGACAAGTAGAGTTTACGAGGTCTTTGTGAGAGCTCACACGTGGGGTACAGAGATACTGGTGGTCATTATTGAGGTAGATATTGATGCATTGTAGGTAGTGTAGTGGGGGTGGAGAGAAGGTTTGATAGATCTAGGTACCACTAAGGCATATGATTAGTGGTGGGTCGTTCACAGGTTGATTCCCCTTATAGACCCAAATCAAGATGTGCTGATAGAGTGGCGAGGGATAGGACCATGCGGCAAGCATGACAGAGGGAGAGGTCAAAGAGGTGGAGATGTTTGTGGAGGTGGTCAACAGGGTGGTAGGAGAGGGAGGCATGGATGGAGAGGACAAGGTCCACCTTTATCACCTATCTGTGAGGAGGGACTGGAGGAGGAGGATGTGCACATGCCAGATATTGGCGAAGGTGAGGAGGAGGTGTATGTTGGAGTTGTTGGAGAGGAGCATGCCATAGAGGAGGAAATTCTAGAGGATCATGCAGAGGAAGAGGAGACAAGAGAGGAGGTTGAGATTGATGCCCCTGGTTTACTCAGTGTCTATTAGGATGATGATGAGGATGAGGATGATCAAGAGCATGAGGTACGAGACATGATTTTGGAGGAGTTAGAGGATGAGGATGATGGTTTGGAGAGGGTGACACAGGATGATACATGGGCAGTTGATCCTGACATTGCTACACTTCATGCCAAACTTGTATCTTTGGAGGAGCAGATGAGGGTTTTGATGTCCAAGCGAGATGTTCTATGGATGGAGAGGGACAAAGCCTATATGGACAGGGATCAGGCCATAGCTTGGAGATAGGAGACTGAGCAGTTGTTTACAAAGATTAGAGCTCTTTATAGTGGGCCAGTAGAGGCATTTGCTTGAGAGCTATTCAGATCTATTGAGAGGGCTTCATATTACAAAGATTTGTATGAGGCAACATTTCCTCTAGAGAGATGAGCTCTGAGTTTTTCACAGGCATGTAGTGACAAGTCCCAGACTAGGACCCACACCAGAATAGTTAGCATAGAGGGTGTTGAGAATCCACATAGATTTGGTCCATATGACAAGCCACATTTAGGTCACAGGTCATCAAGATCTCAACATCATTCATTGACACACTCTAGTCATGATAGCAATGGCAATTCGGGATAGGGAAATTTCTTGATATGTACTGAGACATTGTATTATGATCATATAGCCTGTGAGCTCCATATTTGTTGATACATTATGACATTGTGATGTGACACTTTTGAGTGATATATATATATATATATGTATATATATATATATGATTTTTGGTGGTGATTCTCATGATATGTAGTTCTATTTATTGATTATGCAGTCGCTTATTTATACATGTTATATCTATATAATATGCCCATGTGATGGATGATCATATCTACTTTATGATGTGTTTATGCAGCCTATGATTTGATGTTGATTCTATGTGATGATGTATGTATTAATATCTATGATGTTGATGGATGTTATGTATGCAATTTATAATTATGAGATGCAATATGATGTTATATGTACAATGCTTTCTACATGTGATGCTATGCATTTGTTATGTGATGCTTTTATTTACATTTTTTATGTACATGTAATGCTTATGATATGTAATCTATGATGATGAATGTCTATTATGCCATGATGTCCTAGATATGATAAATGGCTATATGTTTTTATAAATGCAAAATGTATGTATGATTGATGATGTATGATTTTGAAGTGATGTTTCTAACATGAATGTATATATAGGATAATTTATATTTTTTTGTGTGACAGGACTTCATCATAATGCAAGAAAGAAGAACTGCTAGTACGAAAAGAGAGATTAAAAAATAATAATGAAATGAGATGGATGTTAGTATTAAAAATCTTTGATGTTTATCTATATCACTTAAGGAATTTTCACTTTATCATCATTGGGAAAGAATAATAAAAATGGAGAAAAACACCATGATATGACATAGATCAAGGTGTGTAAGGTCATCCACTTGCTAACAACAGATAGTCATAGACAAGGATTTATGTAACTAATAATAAGGGAAAAGTTGCCCAAGTCTTTTTGTCAAGACAAACCACATACAACAAATAAAAATAAAAGGTGGGTCATGAGACGTCATCGCTCCTCTAAATTGTTCATGGGACATCCTTGAGGAAACTAGTAACATGACTCAAAATCAGATTTAAAAGATAGTTGACATACAACAGTCAAAGAAAATAAAGTTTTGATACATCATTGCTTCTCTAAATCCTTCATGGGACATCCTTGAGAAACCTAGTAACAGGATTCCAATCATAAAATAAAAGATAGTCAACAGACAACAGTCAAAGAAAATAGAATTGTGTTACATCATTGCTTCTTTAAATCCTTCATGGGACATCCTTGAGAAATCTAGTAACATAATTCCCATCATAAAGTCAAATAAAATGATAAGATAAATAAGCCATAAAGTCAAAGCTAGTAAAATATTTGCCAAAACTTGATCTTCTTTGTTTGATTTGTTTTGATTGACAAAAGGATTGATTGATAGAGCCTGGTTTCAAGAGATACACATACCAGATAAGACTTTGAGTTTGTTTTCAATGTTATGACTATCTGTATAAGGCATGACAAAGCTTGATTTCAGAAAGACATGTATCGTATAAGACGTTGAGTCTGATGTTGTTAATGTGATAATCTTGTGTAAGGCTATGTTGATTGTTTGATAATGTCGATATGCAAGAAGGACTCATCCTATATAAGACATAAATTGTTTTGTTGATATCAGTATTCAGGAAGAACTCATCTTGAATAAGACACAAGTTGATTGTTTTGATGATGTCTGTTTCCAAGAAGGACACATCCTATAGCAGACATTAGTTGATATGTTTTGGTTGTTGCTTTGGAAATTTGTTTGTTTTTGACTTAGAGACATTGCTGACTTGTTCACCAGATTGATGCATGACTTGATATGACCTATTGAAAATTGATTGTGTGTGATGATGAACCCTAAAGGACTGACCTAGTGCGGCATCGAGGGCTCATCGATTGATGGCCTTGCCTACATTATACATGTAGAGACCCCGTAGTTCAACTAGACTTTGATTGACAAGACTAACTATAATAAACGCGATTTGTATGAAGATAACAAATGTGTATGGTAGTGCATGTGACGAACCCTAATGGATTGACTTAGTTCAGCCTCAGGGGCTCATTGATTGATGGCCTTGCCTACATTATACACACATAGACCTCATGGTTTGACATGACCAGTGACCTTGTCTTAGAGACAAATGGATTGAATCATGTTTTTTTACAGACAAACCTAAAAGGACTGACCTAATGCCTTAGGGGCACATTGGTAGATGGCCTTTCATACGTCCAGTCACAGAGGCAACGTAGTTCGAAAAATGACAAAGACTGACAAGTGCGACTCACTCTAACTCTATTTTTTGGATTTTTGACATGTTTTTATTTTTTTGTTGTTTGGAAGTTTTGTGATGTTTTTGTGTTTTCTCAGGACATTTTGTGATGTTTTTGGATTTTTCTATGGCTTTACATCTTCAACACATCCAATGTAAGAACCAATATGATGCACGTCAAGTGTTTTCCCCCAATTGAGTATAAGACCAATTGATTATGAATAGGATAAAATGGGGGATATGAAATGCACTCGATGTCAATTGTTCCAGGTTATGGGAAAGACTGCCACTTATTACGAATGGTATGTACAAGTGATGGATGGGAAAGATAAGTGATATGTAGAAGGATAGGTAATATGTACAGGGAAGTGGACTATGTACAGGGATGTGGACTATGTGTACAGGGATGTTAGATTAGAATAATAGTAGACAAAGGAGTAGAGTCAACTACACATGGTGCATTTTTTCTAGGATTTCACCATGGTACTTATCCAAAGCACCACTGAAGTGGTTTTCACTATTGGACGAATTATTTCTCTTTACTATTTTTTGGATTTTCTAATTTTTTTTATGTTACCAAGACGCCTGTTTGCCAGGTTTTCACCTAGGTAACGATTTTTTTGATTTTTTATATTTTTGCTAATTAATACAAGGCTCTCAGAACCTATGTGTAGAAATTCTTTAGATGAAGACTATTTATTAGTGAGGACAATGGTTCCCCTTTAGGAGTAAAGAGTTGATATGCTCCTAATCCAAAGGCTTCTGTAATAATATAAGGTTATAACCAGTTAGGTTCAAACTTTCCTAGTTTCTCTCTATCTGCTTGATTCTTTGCGTTCTCCATCAAGACCAAGTCACCAATGTCAAATTTTTTATTCAAGACCTTCCTGTTATAGCTACGACGAAGGAAATTTTGATATGCTTGGAGATGGTCTAGTGCCTTATGTCTTTACTCATCTAGGAATTCTAACTCATGGAGTCTTGATACTCAGTACTCTTCATCATCAATATTCCCTTTCAAGGATACCCTTAGGGAAGGAATTTCGACCTCAAAAGGAAGAATGGCTTTAGAACCAAATACTAGTGAATATGGAGTGGCGCCAGTGGGAGTACGAATGCTTGTGCAATAAGGCCATAAGGTGGGATTAAGTTGTAAATGCCAATCACGACCAAGATCATTGACAATCTTTTTAAGGATTCTAATGATAGTTTTGTTAGATTCCTCTTCTTGGTTATTACCTTGTGGGTAGTATGGAGTAGAAAAATGATGTTGAATATGGAATTCTTCACAAAGATGGTGGAATTCTTGGTTCTTAAATGGATAACCATTATCTGTGATTATGGAATGAGGGACACCATATAGACAGATGATATAGTTCAGGATAAACTTAGAGATTTGTGGGTCAATGATCCACTTCATAAAATACTCAGTGGTAGTTATGATGAACTTGTGGCCATTGGATGATGTGGGATGGATCTTACCTATGAGGTCGAGTCCCCATTGGGTGAAGGGCCATGGTGATGTTATGGGATGGAGCTCCTGTGTTGGTGCATGTATCAAGTCTTTGTGTACCTGACATTGGCGACATTTCTTTACAAAGATATGAGTCTTTTTCCATGGTAGGCCAATAGTAACCCAGTCTCATGATCTTTTTAGTTAAGGTAGGACCACTAGAATGGGAACCACATATACCCTCATGCACCCCATGCAAGTTTTCTTGTGCTTCATCAAAATTGAGACATCTTAGTAGGGTATTATCTAAGGCGCGTCTATATAGGGTGTCTCTGATGATGGTGTATTTGGCTAACTTGCGGAGGAATGTCCTACGTTGGTTATTTGAAAGGCTAGGGGGTATGATTTTGGCATGGAGGTAGTCATAGATTTCTTTGTACCATGGGGAATTAGGACCAACAATGTCACATACCATCTTAGAATCTGGGATATCATAGGCTAGGACAAAGAACTATTCTACTAAGAACTCAAACTTAGGCACATTGCTAGGAATGTCTAGAAGTGATGCAATAGTAGCCATAGTGTTTGTTGCCCTGTTTAGAACATGAGGTATCTAATGAAATTCGACCTTGTCAAAGTACTCCTTAAAGCTATCTTCCATGTGTTTTTATGGAGCAAGATTCTCATCCTTCTTCTCATAATCATCATTTACCTATCTGATTACTAGTTGAGAATCACCATATATCTGTAAGTTCTTAATTTTCCTCTTGACTACCATGCGTAACCTTGTCACTAGAGCTTCATACTCTAATATGTTGTTAGTACATGGGGATGCAATCCTAAATGACTTAGGGATGGAATCACCTTGTGGTGTGATAAACAGTATACCGGCCCTTGAGCCATGATTTGTATGTGAGCCATCAAAGTATAGTTTCCATGTTGTGTTTGTGTCAACTGTGAATATAAACTCATCAGGAAAGTCTGCAACTAATGGGTGATCTACTTGTATTGGTGTGTCAACTAACTGATCAACAATGACTTGTCCTTCAATAGAATTCCTCTCTAAGTACTAGATATCATACTCACTAAGTATCATAGCCCATTTGGCCAGTCCCCCTGTTAATGTTGCTTTGCTGAGAAGATATTTCATAGGATCTATCTTGGCAATTAGCATTTTCTGATGATTGAGCAAGGTGATCCCACAATAGTGGTTTACAATTTTTGGCCAAACTAGACACTGAAATAATTTATTTTAACTAAATCTTCACTTTCAAGAACTTTGAGTAGGGTGATCCCACAATAGTGGTTTACAATTTTTTTAACTAGTTTTTGAGGGAGATGGAAAAAGAAGTGAAATTTGATACCAAAAATTTTGAAAAAAAATTATTTAGAATCTATAGCTACAAAATATCATGAAACTCTAGTTTGCATCATCTTCAAATTCCTCATTTAGTTAATTTTTTTTATTTCAATGTCTAGTTTGGCCAAAAATTGTAAAGCAACTTTGTGGGATCACCCAACATATAGTGCGTTAGTTTTTGAGTAGTAAATACTACTGCAAGACAAGCATGTTAAATGGTACTATAGTTGAGCTCATAACCTACCAAAGTTTGACTAATATAGTAGATTTCCCTTTCATGACCTTCATCGTCAATCTATGCAAGCAATGCTCCTAGTGATGAATGGGTTGCCGAAATATAAAGAATCATTGGTCATCCTTCAATAGGTGGCATTAAGACTGGTGGTGTGAGTAGATATTCTTTGATCAGTTGAAAATACTCTTTGCACCTAACTATCCATGCAAAGGGTACCCCTTTCTCAAGTAAATGTTGAAAAGGATGTGTCTTATCTACTAAATACACTATAAATCTTCAGATGGATTACAGTCTCCCTTGTAATGTCCTTAGTTGACTGAGATTAGTTGGTGGAGGCATGTCTATGATTTTTTTTACCTTGGCTGGATCTACTTCAATGCCTTGTCTAGAAATGATATACCCTAAAAGCTTTCCTGATTGTACTCCAAAAACACATTTCTTGGGATTAAGTCTCACTTTATACTTCTCTAGCCTTTGAAATATCTTTCCTAAATTTTTTAAATGTTTTTCCCTTGTCTTGGATTTAACTATAAGGTCATCGACATAATCCTCCATAAGAGTGTGTATAAGATCATGAAAAATAGTGGTCATGGAATGTTGATAGGTTGCTCCAGCATTCTTGAGTCCGAAGGGCATAACATTCCAACAACAATTTCCCCAAGGACATGTGAAAGTTGTTTTTGGTTGGTCTTTAGTTGCAATTTTGATTTGATTATACCCTAAAAATCCATCCATAAGGGACAAGATCTCATAGCCTGCTGTCATGCCCACTATCATGTCTATGTTAGGCAAAGGGAAGTCATCCTTAGGGAAAGCCTTGTTGATATCTCTGAAATATATGAAGATGTGGATGCCCCCTGTTGGTTTAGTAACTAGTACAAGATTGGAAATCCAATCTGCATAGTCAATTGATCTAATGAAACCAACGTCTAACATTTTCTTGAGTTATGCCTTGACTAGAAAAGCAATCTGTGGGTGCATTTTCCTCAATTTCTATTTCACTAGTTTTACACCTGGTTGTAAGGGAAAGTGATGTAGAACAAGTTCAGGATCCAGCCCAAACATGTCTCCATATGACTAGGAAAAATTTATTTGTCTGTGTGTGAAGAAGCTATGGAATTATGGCTGTTCTTCTTTTGTCAATGACGCTGCAAAATAAACCAGTAGAGGATTCTCTTATGTGCCTATGTTGACTTCTATTGCTTCTTCGACGAGCATGGGTGAATTTTCCTATCCAAAGGGGAGAATTTTCAAACCTCCATCCTTAGGTGCCTCAGAGAGGTTTTCACCTTAGGATGCGTCCTTTATTTTTTCTTTTTCATTGTTTAGAGGCATCTTTCAGTTTTAACCTAGAAACTCATCTTTTTTATTCGTTTTCCCATTTTGTGAATGGAGGGTTGAATAGATTCCCCAAAATATGCTTTTTTGTCCAAGTCAATGGTAAAACCAGCCTTGTGATCACCACTAGGCATGCCTTCTCGTAATCATAGGAACTCAACAATTGCTTTGTCATTCTCAAAAATGTATAAGATGGGTGTGTCTTGTTGGTCCCAATAAATGAGTTGGGGATAAACTAGGGGCATGTCATTGTCGAAGTTGCCAAAGTTCAAAGGAGTCAAGGTAAGCACTGATTTGTTCATATGGTCGCAAAAGTTTTGATCTAAGTCCTTTTTGCTCTATGGTTTAGATCTACATGGATTGAGAGATGGTCCTAATTCCAAGGGTTGGCTATCTAAAACAGATGTATCAGGTTGCCAAGAGATAGGATCAAGAGATTCCCAATAGTAATGTTTAAACCATTCCTCTTTTGTCATATTCTTTGGTGCACAAGAATTCAATGGATTTGGTGAGGATTTCAACATTAATTCTAGTTCTCCAAATAGCTTGTCAAGGTTCATGGTAGAGGTGGAGGATAGGGAATTCCACTCATATTTGTTTGAGTCAAGGGATTCACAGTAGTGTTGGTCAAATGGTTCATGAGATGTCTCAATATCTTCTAAAGCACTTACTTCCTCGATTAAGGATGATGTGGTACTAAGAATTCCAATTTGAATCAGTTGAAACCCAAGCCCTAAGCCTTTTGGCCACTGAGAAACAAATATTGGTTCAGTTCTCCCATCTTGATGTAATCCTAAGCCACTATGTCCATTATATCCCTTGTACTGCATGATTGTGAAACCTTTGCCATATAGATCTATAGGAATGTGAGCAAGTTAGAGAGGTTATTCATTATCTTCCCTATATAACCAGGAGGTGACATCTTCTATATTTATGGATTCTTTTCTTAATTATCCCCATTTAGTGAAAGTTGTTTTGGGAGGAATGTGTATAGTGACCATATATTGTCTCCTATCTGGTGTAGGTAAACCATATGACTTGGGAGGAATCAAATGGCTAACACAATAATATGTCTTCATGTAATATTCTCAACAACCCTTGTCTTGGATATCGACCCTAGGAATGGTAGGAAATGAAGATGAAATGGATGTTCTAGTGAGAGTGGATGGATCGACATAGTGAGATGAATTGGATGATGAAGCCTCCTGGTTTACTGACACTTGGCATTGGGGTATCTCTTTTAGATTGGTGCAATATTGGAATGGATTTGGGTCACCATCTATTGTTATTTCAGTGCCATTATAATGGAATCTGAGACATTGATGATATGTGGAAGGGACTGCCTTCATGGCATGAATCCATGGTCTACCTAGCAGAAGGTTGTATGGAAGGGTGAGATCCAAGACCTGGAATTTTCTCTCCATTATTATAGGACTAATTTTGATAGGAAGTGTTACCACCCCCTTTGATTTTCATTCCTCATTGTCATAAGCCTTAATGGGTAAACCCACAATAGTAAGTTACAATTTTTCAAATGAATAAAAATTAGAAATGCCCATCAAAAAAATTAAAATGGTTTACCCCTTCTAATGAAGGGGGTTCAAATGAACCCCCCTTCTAATGAATCCCCTTTTTTCACCTTCCCCTCCACCATTTCAAAATTTATGCATTTTTTTTACTATCAAAGCTTGGGAAGGAGGTGCAAATGGAGTCAACTTGATAAACCAAGTTGGATGATTGTAGTGATTGAAATGTGCTTTGCAACAACTATAAATTTAATATATTTTGTTCTATTTTATATTTTATATTTTATTTTTTAGTTTTATTATACATAGGTTTTTCACCGAACATCAAGTTCGATGAAAAATCATTGTGGAAAAATAGTAAATTTAAGGAAAAAAAATTGAAAATAATATATGCTCTAGGTATTGATGTCCTTGTTCCAACAAAAAAAAGAAAAATTGAATTTTAATACATACCAAAAAATTTATGCGAGCCGAAGTGCACCTATGTCTAAATTATAAATGTTTTGACTTCAAAACTTAAATAAAAGAAAAATATGAAACAAAATGCTATGAAAAAAAATGAAAGCACTAGGTACTTGTGTTACCAACCTAAATTCAAAAGAATCAAAATTTTATCCTCTGTTGAAAAAAAGTTATGCGAGCCGAAGTACACACCACTTTTTAAAAATGTTGTTTACTATTAAAAACTAGTTATCGAAGGAGACGCAAAAAAATTACAATTTAATTTCAATTTTTTTTTAAAAAAATACATTTAAAATATACATACAAAACCTCACAAATCACTAGTTTACATCATTTTTAAGTTCCTAATAGTTTACATACTATAATTGTCAGAAAGTGAAGTTTTCTTTGAAAATGCTGATTTCAACGTCAAGTTTGGCCAAAAAGTGTAACTCATTATAGTGGGATGACCCTAATGACAATAATTTTTGTTGTGTCTACACATGCCTCCGAGAAACCTAATGCCTTAATAAGTTTTAAAGTGCACAAATTTAACCCTGCTCCTCCATCTACCAAAACTTCTCTAACTTTGGTGTCATCAACAAGGACTTCAAGATGTAAAAACTTGTTATGATTTGTCTTTTCAGTTGTGTAGTCTTGTTTGGAGAATGTGGCATGATGATTATTGGTCAAGTAGCCTACCATTTCCTAGAAATGAATGACATCGAGATCATTAGGGATAGTGGTGCTTTGTAAATGTTTTTCTAAAACGGATTGATGCTCAAGGGAGATACGTAATAGTTCCAAGATGGAGATTTGGGTTGGGGTCTTCCCCAATTGATCAAGTAAGTTATAGTGCAATTTGGAAGTTTGTGTTGTTTGTTGTGATTGAAGATCTTGGATAGTGATCTTAGTCCGATGAGTGTTGAAAACAAACTTAGGAGTTGTATTTATGGTAATGGTATTGATATTCTCATCAGTGGCGCAAAGGTGATTTATGATTTTGCCACTATTATAATCATGCTTGATATTAGTGTAATTGGCTAACATATTGGTCTTGTTACTTGAATTGAGGACATTTCATTTCCCATGGTCATGTAGTGGATCAAAAAAGACTTGGTGATCAGTGTTTGATGACTTTTGTTTATGTCCGCTAATTTCAATAATTCTCTTTTCAACAAGATCCTATATGATATTTTTCAGTTGTCGACAGTTTTGTAGGTTATGTC
>VDFB02193867.1:534651908-534708992 GCA_007258455.2 Sequoia sempervirens | reverse complement strand
ACCCTATTCCCTCTCTTAGTGTTATTTCACCAAATTGGGAAATATTTAGATCTTAATTTTTGAAATTTTCCCATAAGTTGCTTGCAAACATGATAAAATTTATAACATTTTCTTTAGATTTATGAGAATACTTTGAAATTTGTAGCAGTCATCCACTTCTCTTCTTTGAAATTTGAAGATCTAGAACTTTTACATATTCTTTATCAGGTTCTTTAGTCAGTGTCACCACCTCTCTTCATAGAGGATTAAACTTCAAACACTATGAAGTTATTTCAAAGGTAGATCTCATTTTGGGTCTTCTCCAACAACAAAGTCATACTAAAATCCTTCAAACTTTGTTGTAACTAAATATTTTCTAGGTCCAAGAACTTCTCATCATTTGAATGAAAAGTTTAGGTTCACCAAACAATTGACTTTGTGATACAACAATCTACAACTGGAGAATAAAAATTGTCCCCAACAAAGTCATCAATTTTGTTGGTGAATTAGATGGGAAAATAAGATTCCATAATTTTCAATCTCTTCTTATAAACTATTATGAAACTTCAATAACTCTTAAGGCTAGGTGATCTTCTATCAGATATCTTTCAAAATTCTCCCAAACAGAGTCAACACTTTTGCTGGTGACTTTTCTAGTAGGACCTTGAAATCCTCTAAAGGGTAGCCAACCCTTATGCTTAAGGACATTCAAAGTTATTGCCCAAGAAATAAATAAGGATTTTAGGGCCCTTATTCCTACTCTTTAGGCTCTTTGAGACCTAGGAGGGTGTTCCTTGTCATGTTCATGAGGTATTTATTTGATTGATAACACTTCCACACACATATCAATTCCTCTTAAGTGAAAATAGACATTATTAACTAAAGGTTTGGCCAACCTTTGAGTGAATTACTATCTATTGATAAGAATCAGGTGATACTTCAAATTCATACATCATAATTGAAAGATTTTCAATGATTTTTATTCTCATTCTGAATCCCCAACTGGGTGCATTACTAGCTCACTTATCTATAAGATAACACAATGCATAGACCAATGCTTTGTCTATTGGGCTAATGGAGTCAAATTTGTAACAACTAGTAATATATTAGCCATTTAACCCAAAAATTGGTGGACTATTATCATAATAGTTTATAGTATAAAAATTGACAACATCTAAAACTGATGTAGAGCATGGTATCAAAGGTCAAAAACTCACTCAATCAACTATTTTCCAAATTCTCAACACCTCAAACAAAGGGTATTCCTCCACAAACTGTCTTTAGGCTTGTAGGTCAACAAACAAGCTTTTTCTAGCATATCTTGCAAGGAAAACCTCAAACCCACAATCTAAAAGCTATTTTTGAATACCATTTTGGGATTTATTAAACATATCAAAACTTAGGTATGGTTTTTTTGTAACACAAGGTTCAAACTTAGACTGTCCTTCTTGAAGCCTAGAAACATGAAGGCAAAAAATTGAGTTTTTTGGCCATAAATTTCAATATAGAAATGATCTCTAGATTTGTAAAGGAAGTTTTAGATACCCATTTGGGGTTTATATAACATACTTTAGAATCAAGGCAGGGTACTTTGTACAAAATGTTTCAAAAATTGATTGTTCTTTTGCCAATTAGATAAAAAACACAAGGAAATCCTACCTAGGGCATCACCAAAACACATTCAAACCAAAACCTTGGAACCTAAAATCTTTGAATAAGTAAATAAACACAAAAATACTCCATCTCACAATATTTCAAATTTTTCCACCATGGGAATGGTGAGAAATTACATTTTGAAGTCCATTAGAAACCCTAACCAAGATTTTGGACAATTTTCAGTAAATCACCTATAACTTTCTCCAAACTCAATGAAAAACCACCAAAATAGTTGAAAATTAAAGGTGATTCATTCCTATGGAAGATAAAATCATGTGTGGGTCATAAAAACTCTGTAGAAGCCATACAAAATCAATAGAACAGGCAAAAACATGGTAACACTAAAAAAAATATGTTTAAATTTTTTCATCAAAATCTTCATTACATGTTCTCCAACCATTTGTTCAACCATACAAGGAATTTTTAAGTTACAATAGTTCAACTTCCCCAAAAAAATGCAAAAATGCAAAGTTGCTTTGACAATGTTTGCAACATAGAACAACTTTTACAAAATGGACTCCAAAATGACTAAAGACACTCTAAAGCAAGAAACATGGTCTTAATAGACCTTATTACAACCAAAAAGTGACTCAATCACAAAAATGTAACATTTAACCCCCTTTTGCATCATGAAGACTAGGTGCCTCTACACCATACTCCTAGGCAAAGTAAAGATTCAAGCTTTGCTTGAATAGAAGGTAGCAACTTGAGAATCATGCTTGAAAACTTTTGTCTGATGTTTTTAAATCTGTGCACATTGGCTTCTTTAAAATAACTCCATGTTTTCTTCATTTTCACTATAGGTTTCTTGAACACTTGGAAAAGGTATGTGAATTTGTCAAAATAAACCTTCCAAAAAAGTGCATCATTTGTATTGGCACCATTTCCTTCTTTAGAAGCATTGCATTCTTCATTTTTTTGCCATAGATTGTTGTATATGACAAACCAGCCCCTAGAACAAAAGCTATATAGTAACTAACACCTTTCCTTGGAAGAAAAAAGTCAGAAAATTTATCAACCACTATGTCTACATGATCTTTCAAGATATCCTGAACTTTCCAAGGCAACTCTTCAATGCTTGTTAATGTCAAAATAGGATTAGGTTTTATTACCATTGTATTACCTACCTCTTCCCCTTTTATTGGATTTTTCTTGTCCTTCATCAAAAAAGACTCCCAAATGTCAGGTTTTGTTGTCCTCTCTTACATTCTTCTCTTCAAAATAATCTTCTTGATAGGCCATTTGAGCCTCTTTCTTATCAAAAAATTCCAACCACTTTCTTGTTCTGCCTTCTCAAGGCACTATAATATCTCAAGTTTCATTCTCTCCTGCATCTTTTCTTGAATTTCTTTCATTTTATCCAAGGCTTGTCTCAACTATATTATCTATTTTCACATGTTTATTTTTTCTTCTTTCTCATTTTTCTTTTTCAAGTCTCCCATTTCTCTTTTCTTTTCTCTTATTTCTTGCTTGGTACCTCCTTACTCTGCAAGTCTCCATGGATAAATCTTCTCAAAATTTCCGTTCTTCTTTCTCAAGAAAGTCCCTTTCACCTTGTTTCTTCTTGTCTTCATGATACCTCACATAAGTTTCCTCATTTCTTCATTACCTAGTCTTTTGGCATTGAGGTTCTTGAATCAACCTACAAAAGACAACTCACAAACTCCAAAAAAAAATTGATTGTCTAGATCTTTGGGCTCTAATACCAATTTAATTTATATTATGGCGTCAAAGGTCAAAAAATCGCTCAATCACCTATTTTCCAAATTCTTAACATCTCAAAGGGTCTTCCTTCACAAACTATCTTTAGGCTTATAGTGCAACAAATAAGTTTTTTTTGGCATATCTTGCAGGGAGGACCTCAAACCCACAATCTAAAAACTATTTTGAGTACCCTTTTGGGAGTTTTAAACATATCCAAAACTTAGGTATGGTTTTTTTGTAACACAAGGCTCAAACCTAAACTGTCCTTTCTTGAAGCTTAGAAACATAGGGGCAAAAAATTGAGTTTTTTGGAAATAAATTTCAGTAAACATATGATCTCTAGATTATAAAGGAAAATTTAGATACCCATTTGGGCTTTATACAATATAATTTAGAATCAAGGTATGTTAATTTGTACAAAACCTTCAAAATTGATTATTCTTCTACCAATTAGATAGAAAACATAAGGAAATCCGACCTAGGGAATCACCAAAAAACATGCAAACTAAAACTTTGGAACTTAAAATATTGGAATAAGTAAACCAATAGAAAAGTACTCCATCTCACAAGATTTCAGATTTTTCCACCATGGGAATGGTGAGAAATTATATTTTGAAGTCCACTAGAAACCTTAACTAGGGTTCTAGATAGTTTTCAATTAATCACCTATAACTTTCTCCGAACTCAATGAAAAACCACCAAACTAGTTGCAATTGAAAGATTCATTCCTCTACAAGATAAAATTATGTGCAAGTCATAAAAATTCCATACAAGCCATACAAAATCAAGAGAATAGGCAAAAGCATGGTAAAACTAAAAAAATTGTGTTTATTTCTTCATCAAAAATTTCATTACATGTTATACAACCCTTTTTTCAACAATACAAAGAATTTTTAAACCTTTCCCAACCTTTTCCAATGGTTCACAACTGATTTTTAAGTTACAACCATTCAAATTCCCTAAAAAATGCAAAGTTGTTATAACAATTTTTGCAACTTTTTGCACCAAAGAGCGAATTTTACAAAATGGACTCCAAAATGACTCAAAAAACCCTAAAACATGAAACATGGTCTTAATAGACCTTATTACAACCAAAAAGTGACTCAATCACAAAAACTAAACATTTAACCCCCTTTTGCATCATGAAGACTAGGTGCCCCTACACCAAAAACATAACTTCTTACCAAATCCTATGCATTCTTTTACAAACCTGTGACCCAATTCAAGCATTTAATCAACTCTTTTAGTTGAAGTAAAAAATGAACCACACATTTTATTAAACAATTGAAGATAAACAAAAGGACCATTGATATTTTCATTTATAATTTGAAAGAGAATTACATAGGAGAGTATACATTTTAGAACTAAGATTTTCTTTAATATATGTGACTTTTATAAAACCATTTTAAGATCATTACACTTATGAATCAAAACCTGGACTCCATACAGTTCTATTCATTAATCATCTATTTACAATATGCTCTTTCTTAAGCTTCACTATTCACTTGGACCATTATGAGACTCAAAATTTGAACCCCCTATAATGAGCCATGAAATCCCTTTTATAGATAAAGGGAGCAAAAAAAAATTGACTCATTACAATTACATTTCATTTCAAAAAAAAATTCATTAGCATTTTAGATATTCCCCAAACAGTTATACATAATCATTAGAAAAATAGGGGAAGACAAAATTCACACCATTTTCCGAAGAGAAGTTACAAGTTGAGACTGCCAAATCACTGTTAATCATTATCGAGACACCACATTCCATGTCCACATTAAATTCATAGATTCCTCATGATATTGGCCAAAAGGAACCCAAGTTAGCACAAAGTGGAAAAAGGACCGTCAAAACAACATTATCACCAAAATGGAAAAAGCCAAGACCCAGATACAATTTTTCTCATTTAGAACCTAAATACACACACCCACTTAATGTTTTTGTAGAAGCTGGAGAAGCCACCACTTCCTCTTCATCAGTGTCCTTTAGGTTACCCATGGAAAGTAGGTAATAGCAGTATCCTGATTTAATTTTAGTCATACTATTTGAGGGACCATTAGAGATTTCATTGGGAGAACTATGTTGCTCCATATAAGCTTGATTATGCTTAATCATCTTCCCTACCTTCCTTACAAAATTTATAGGATACTTCTCTTTAAAGTTGACTGCACTTCCCATCACAACTTGGCTCCTTAAATGATAATTACTCTTCACACCAGCCTGTCCTCACTTCTTACTATAGGTACTCATCTTGCCCTCTTCCTTTGGAGTTGGAATGGCCATAGGTGTGCTTTACACATTCTTTGGAACATCATCTGGTGATCCCTGCAAGATAAGTCTTCTTGAACTTCATATTGGGGAGGAGGATATAGTGGGATTACTCATTTTCACTGAAGATAAGCTAAGAAAAATAAAATTTCACAATCACAGATTAACCTTTCACTAGTTTCTAGAAAGAATGAGAAATAAAAACTATCACCACTCTATTCACATAATTAGAATTTTTAGTTTTTGATTGTAACAGTGAAAATACAAAGGCTATCAAATCTTAGTTATTAGGCATCTTGAGCATGTTGATCAACAATGCTTAACAAAATCAACATGAGCCAGCAGTGATCAACCATTGGATCTTACATCATGACTGTTAATCATATGGGTGCATCAAAATCTGTGTATCATATTCAATGGTTGCAGGAGAGTAATCACTCACAGACATCAAGATCAAATTTTATTAATCCTAGAGGTGCCCTCTTCCACTAATGTTCACTCACATGAAGAAAAATAGCTATCATGCTCATATCTTTGGTTTCAAATAAGAACAGTTGATCCCCTGGTAAAGTGGTGCGTCAAATGACTTAGATTGAGTCAATCTTATTTGAAATTACTTTGCTATTGTGTGCCAATTCCTAGCCAATGAGATTCATCTAGCTAGATGCAAACACACCCAACTAAGGGCCCCACCATTCATCTCCAAGCGAGGGCAAAGATCCATGTGTCACAAGCCCATTGGCCCCACAAATTTTAATAAATCCTTATTTAAATTGCTCGGGGTTGGTGGGGAAGGACTAAGATTAACCCTCAACATTCCATTTCCACTATTGATTTGAGAATTGACAACTATAGGCTCAATAGTGAATATTGGTCCTTGCACCTACAATAGTACACATTTCAATAGCTCGCTGACCACGTAGATTTTATTAGACCATTATTTTAATTGCGTAGGGTTGGAAAGGAATGGCCCTGATTGATTCATGAGATTGAACAATCCATTAATCTGCATATGAAAATAAAGTTATTTCTAAAGTCGTGGCCATGACTAGGTCGATGAGACTTGACCCTCAGGAATAAAGACTTAGAAATTAAGTGATTTTAATATGAAATATTGAGCCTGGCCATAGGAAAAATTAGATCATAGACTTGTGTTGAATGACCGAAAAACTTAACCAAAGGGTTGGTGAGAAAGATGACTTCAAAGGATCGAGTTACAACTTAAATGACTAAAAACCTGGTGTGACAGGTCAACAAAAGGTTAGAATGTTCAGGGTTTATAACTAAAAAATGTGAAATGAGGGATTTTGACAACAAAAACCTAAACCCTACCCTAGACATAGAAGCACCAAAAATCATGACAAGGGAAGAACCTACTCAACTTTTTTAAAAAAATTCAGAACCTCTACTAGTCAACATCCATATGCATACATGTATATACATTCAATATATGTTCACCTTATCAATAAAGTATATTAATATAAGGAAGAACTCATAATCTCCAAACATATAAACATCATCCAAGAATGTACTCAATAGTAATCAAGACCCTTACTAATGGAAACATATCATACTAAAGGATGACTTACCAATTCCCAACACTATGAATAGTCTCAACCATTCTACTGTGAGTGTGTGTGTAAGCTCAATTAGGTTTCTTTACTGGATTTGATTATAAGGGAAAAATAGGTTTTCACGGGACCCAAAACCCTTTACAACTTAAGGTACAAAAAGTTTCTCAAGAGATAATAAACTAAAACACCAGAAGTAGCACAAAACCCAAAATACCAGAAGAAACAAAATGCTACTCGAAAGATAAAACACTAAACTAATAGCATTAACCAACATCAACAAAATAGCAAAATAATAGGAAAGAAACCAAGACCCAACAATAGTAAACACACAAAAAACAAACAACATGACACTACTTCATGTTGCTTAAGGTGTTAGCCATCTCAATCTCCTAGCTCCTATGCAGCCCAATCATTTCCAACAACTCTTTCTTCTCAGCTTCAAAGGACTTCTTCCATTCAACTAGCCCTCTAGCAACAGGGCCTTTACCATCAACCTTTGTACCTTTTTTCCCTTTACCTTTGGCCACATGGTCCTTCTCTATTAACTCAGAAAAATATAGTTGGTCCTCTCTAAGCTCACTGATCTTGTGAAACATGACCTCTAAATAATTTGCACTATTCTTTACTAAAATGTGACATGTATGGAGAAGTTTCTTTATGTCTAAATTAGTCTCCAATACCTTGGCATCAAGACCAGCCAAACGTTGCTCACACAGGGACTTGAAATCATAGAATGATCTCTCAAGATCAACAATTCTGTCAAATAGAATATTTGAGGTCGAGCCTTTCGGGATATTCTACAAATTTTCCTTCAAAACCCTTAATTTGATGTTTACCTTGTTAAATTCCTAGAGAGTCCATTTATCCAATTTGAAATTAATAGTGCCCCCTACCCTTTCCATGTCAACAAACTCAAACATACAGGTGAAATCTTCATTAAGATAGTAGAATTCCTTTGATAGGGGATTAACCTTTAGAGGCTTTGACTTCACATGCTTTTGCTCAACATCATCCTCCTCTTGATCATTGTTCTCACCCTCTGGTTCCATAATAGGAGGGCTATGAACTGGGGAATGATCAATGTTCACCGCTTTTTCCTCTAGAGCTTTCTTCTCACAAAGCACCATGGTATCCTTAACCATATCTTTCAAGGCCTAATTCTTCATCTTGGCTATGCACTTAGAAACCCTTTTGCACTTCTCCATGGCCTCTATTGTCACCACATTTTCCTAAAGCCCCTCTACCTTACCACCAACCTCTAAATCACCCTGTGATATAAGAGGGATTCACTAAACATGGGTCTCTCCTTTCTTAAGAGATCACCAGTGAATGAACTTCCCTTATACACTTGGATATGGATAGGATTAACAAGGTGATCAGAAACTAGGACTTAGTTGTGTTCCAGGAGAAACAGTTTGAGATCCCGAAAGAGCGAAACAAAGAGATTCATGACTCAAAAGAGGGACCTCTTGGCCAAAAGACTCGAGCGCAGTTTTGGGATGCCAACACAGTGCATTTTCATTTAAGACATGTGCTGGTGTCTTATGCTAAAAAAAGCTTAGAAACGTAAATGGCTAGGATCTAGTCTCACTTCTAAGCTCAGGTCTAGGTTGTACTGAATGAAAGAATGAAACAGAGAATTAGAAACTAGAGTAAACACAAAAGGGTTTGAGGAAAGTTCACCTAATTTTTGGGCTTTCGGGCCTTCACTCCATGCTCCGCTTCGCAACCTAAACACAAGAGAATGAGGGGAAAGGTTGGGGATGTATAGTAGTCTACCTTAGTTAGACCCCACTTTGGTATTCCTACCTCCACGGATAGCCAGGTTTGGAAAGGAGTAAAAGCATGTGGTGAAAGCAATACCCACTCGAGAGTAGAACCCACACCACGAAGTAGTAAAGGGACAAGTACAAAAGGAAAGTGATAGAGAGAGATAGTTTACCCATGGTTCTAGACCCTCTTCTAAGCACACAGATGCACTATTGAGTGTTACTTGTTGTTGTTGTGGGACCTCACTTTGGCATGGCTTTGCTTGGGAGAGTGATGCTATAAAAGATGAAGAGAAATAAATAATGCTACAAGTAGCCAGATAGCTAGAATAAACACCTTCCAACCTCAAATGAGGGAAAGAGAGGAGTTTTTAATTCATGCAAGGGTGACAAAGAGCTATTACATTTTATTCCTGACTACTAAGACATGTGTCAAGAGAGTCAGGATGCTAGATTCTTCCTTTCAAACTCAGAAAACTACAGATGTTAGTGCACCGCACAAAAATATGTGTGTTGTGGCTGCACCCACAAAAGGATTTGAAAATCATAGTAAAACCTTTCCTAGGAATTGGACATTCCAACAGGTGACTAATATCTCTCTATGGACGTTCATTTACTTGTCAAACCAGGGGACATATACTTTAAATGGTGCAGCACAATATATGCACTAAGAACTGGTTTCGGTCAAAACTTAACAGAAATAAATACTTGAAAGGAATTCTATCTATGCTATAGGAAGGTAATGCAAATTTCTTTAACTCAACTATGATTTGATTAAAACAGAAAGCATAATAGCTATGAATGAAACACAAACTATGAATTGGCCTTATGCTATAGGAACATGATGGATTCCCTATGCTGCAGGAGCAATACAAGATTGAGTTTGTATGAAAACTTCAAAGATGAAAGCTAACTGATGATCAACAGAAAAGAATAGCTAACTAACTAGCTACAGATACTTACTAAGTGGGCCCCCTTAGCAAGCATCTACTAATTACGTAGGTGCTCAACTCAGAACTTCATCAAACTTTATTCATGAAAACAGAATGGTATACACTGCTTTGTTGATATAGAAACTAACAACAAACTCTATCTCTTGTCATACATATTCTGCTTTTCATTATCATACTGACTCTTACATGATATTTGATATCTTTCTATCACTATGCTTCTATCTTATTCTAACTATCATCTCCTTCCTCACTCGAGCATGATGAGTACTTTATTTAAAATTAGGAGAGCAACTAACTAACTAACCCTATCAAAGAAAGATGTGGAAGTAAAGTGTATCCCAGAATCAAGGAACAAACTTCATAAATGAATTTATGCATTCAACCCAATCCAGAGAGAATCTAGCACTCCACTCTTTCCAGATTGACTGTCATTAAAAATATTTCCCAATGGTTTCGGTCAAAGAGTCTTTGCCAGAGCTTCCTCGAAGTCATGCAGGAAATAGACTTTACTACAAGGCCGAGTTCATCTGCACTTGACTTGATCATTATTCAACAACCTGCGAAACAAAAGGTAACAGATGCGAAAGAAAAGGCATATGGCACATACACAATATCCATTCGTTAATCACACATTTAAATCTATTTCATCATTCAAAAACTATATGCGATATACCAGTCATTTAGGGATTCAATGGGGTAATAAATGTAGTCAAGTCAACACAATAAGCTGCAGGAATATGCAAATGTTTTGCTATAGGATATCCCCATAAAAGGTTTCAAAAGAGTTTTAAACAACCATGAATAACAAAAGTAAAGGCATTAAAAGTTCATCATAATATCCAAACTATGAGCACATTTTGGGCTCATCACTGCCCCCTACTTAGCCTAATGCTGGTCCTCCAGCATTAACTTTCCTGGTGGTTTCTCTGAAATTAGTGGTTGCTGCATGACTCTGAAATGGGGTTCCAAACCTGTAATAAAATCCTCTGAAAGCCTGGTACCTTTCATACCTACGGTCTTCTAAATCATCATTAAGATTGGTAGCCTGATAAGGATAAAGGGGCCACGTTAGCACAGGAGGTCTGAATGTCAATGGCAACCATAGTTCAAATCTCTTTTGAAGTCCCAATTGTATATATCTTCTTGATCGTTTAAGAGCTGCTATGAAATTTAGGGGACTGTGAGGTTCGGATCTTCTTAGCCCAACAGTTAATCTTTCCCACCTTTTCTCACTTCTGGTGTATGCTAGTCTCCAAAATGAATATGACTGTTCCTGAAATTCATTATATACCTTTTTCCTGAGATCAAATATTTTCTCTCTAGCTATACTATTATGAATGCCATACATCAGAGTAAACCAGGTTTTCAACATTGGATGGGGGTTTGAACTTTGAGAGCGTAATGGAATAGGCTCATTTTTCTTAGCCTCCTCATATATTTCCCATTGTCTGCCATAATTTGATTCATTTGCTGCCCATGACATAAATGATCTCAAATGGATATCACCAATATACGGAAGAGGGTTCCATTATGTTTCAGATGGAATTAAAAATCCATGTAAATAAAATTCACATAGATAATTTCTTAACCAATTAGGGGCTGCTTGGTATGCCTCGTAAAATTCTTTAGCAGTGTAAAGTATAGGATCTTGATTTCTGGAAATTCTCATTAGTTGGAACCATAAGAATTGTTCCATAAGGCACAGAGCATAAACTCTGGGTGGTGGTCTACATTCCATAATCTGACCAGTTACTTTTAATATTTCATCTATTTTTGCTTTCAACTCAACAATTTCCTATTCCTGACTTTCAATTTCCTTTTTCAATTTCTTCCTTTCTACCTCCCATAGACTTTATTTCATGTCAGTCTAGGCTATGTGCCAGAAAGTCAAGGTTTTCAATGTAATGGTTTCTCAGTTAGCTTTGACATATTACAGAAACTCAATCAAAAATGTCTTCTTATAAACAACAATGGCTTTACAAGTTGCAGGGTGAAATGTAGCTTCACTAGGCATATTCAATTGTTCACTCTGTTCCTGCTCTTGCTGCAGAATGAATTTTGGTTGCTATAGTGGAGAAGACTGTGCTTCCTCCGAAAACAGCATAGCAGCAGTAGCCAAGTCATCAAGATTTGGTAACCCTTGCTCCATTTCCTTTGTATCAACTTGTTCCTCTTTAGGAACGAATAAAATCTGTGTAGCATTTTCAGACACATTCTAAGAAACATCAAATTCAGACCCTATAGACCCTTTTAAAATTACAATAACCTCTAGTTGAGGTGAAGTAGGGGAGGTCTTACATTGTTTCCTTGTGGAAACTCTTCTTGGCACTAGTGCGGCTACAGGAGGTGTTCTGGTAGCCTTCCTCTTTCTGGTCTACTTAGAGGGCTCTTCCCTACCAGAGGATGATGGTGAACTTGTGTTAGCAATAGGTGTTGCTGTAGGAGAGACGACTGCAGGGGAAGGTGCTGCAGGAGAAGAGCATTGCCTTTTCCGAGAACCAGGGTCAGACTCTGTGGTTTGTTCTGCCCCAGACGACTCACCTGCCTTTGTTTTTCCCTTTTCTCTCCTAGTGGCAGACCTAGTTTGTACCCGAGCAAAGGATTCCGGTGGAGGAGCTGGAGGACCAGGTGCTACAGGAGTAGATGACCCTTGCCCTACTCTACTGGTAGACACAATTTCTTTCTTCTTTTTTTGAGGCCATGGGGTAAGTACCCTAAGGGGTTGTGGAATTTACAAGCTCTTTTGGGCAATGAATTGTTGCTAGGAAAGAGGTGAGACATCTCTCAAAGAGCGTTCAATCAGTAATTTAGTAAGGCCATGATGAGCAACAAAATTATCTTTCCCTTGTTGGGTTCTGTGGGCACTTTGTTCCAAAAATTTTAACAGGAAATTCGAAACATTTACAACTAACCCATGCCTCATATGACTTAATAATTTGAAATAATAAGAATGCAAGTAGGAGAAATGACCTTCACAGGTTAAATACCTGATTATGTAAGCGACGTATTCTGAATAAGGAGGAGGCAATGATACCCACTTGGATCCCTACTTGGAGACTTCCAAAGGTCCATCAATGGGCATTGAAAACTCAGCCCTTGCAGTGGCAGCATTTGAAGAAATTTTTTCTCCAACGGCTGGAAGCCTGGTTACTTCAGCAATTCTGTTTTCAGTTGCAACAACCGTTAGACCCCATATAGTAGCTTCCCCTTCAGAAAGAGTTCTCAAAAATTCTCCAACAGCCTCCTCATCAAAAGCATTTTAACTCAAGAAGTAGTTTAACCATCCACAAAGGCTGAATGCGTGGAATGTTTGAGGATTTTGTAATAATAACTCATGAGCTACAGGCTCATGTCGCACCAACTGACCACCCATGTTCACAATTTTCTCCTAGCTGAACTCAATTCCCTGTTAAAAATTCAAATTCTCTGTTTCCCTTTCTGCTCTGGTTTTTCTTCTGTCGTGTCATCACATTTCTTTCTTTTCCAAAAATGAACTTTTTGAACAAGTAGTTTTAATCATAATTTACAAGAAAAACATGCAATAAAGAAGGACATGCGATTATATTTGGAAAGTACCAAAAAAATAATAAAGAAAGGTTATTTGCGTAGTTATGGCAATGGCAAAAAGATAGGTTTTAAAAGGTGGATTACCTCGCCCCCTACTTAAAGTATGACATGTGTCCTCACATGTACTAAAGAATAGGTGGAGATCGAGTAATAATGACTGGTATTGTCATAGCAGTAAATGAATAGAATAAAATAAATCAAATATGCGATAACAAAAGATATGGCATATCTTTGATAACTGCATGTATGTGTGAAGAAAGATGACGACGTATGCATGAGTTGATAGTTGGGAATGATATCATAATTAAGGGTGATGCAGATGGATGAAGTGGATGGGTGACATGGGCAGATGAGATGAATGGATGGAATGGATGGATGGGATGGATGGATGGAAGATAAAGAAGTGATATGGGGCGATAAATGAGAATGGAGAAAAAAGGGTTTCCTTTTAAAAAGAAAACCTTTATTATGAGCATGCTTTTCAAAATTATGGTGAAGCTGCAAGAGAAAGGCCAAATACTTCGGCTGCAGAAAGAGTAGCAAGAGGAACCTGAATGAACTGTTGCATGAATTCTTCTTTTGAGACTGGTTTATGGTACAACCAGAGTCGGTGGCCATTAACTAGCAATTTGAAATGGACTGGATCAATTATCACCAGCTATACAACTCCATTGTCAAACACATTCTCAACTTCATAGGGGCCAAGCCAGTGTGTTGTGAGCTTACCTTGGGTCTCTTGATATCTAGAATCATATAGCAGAGCCCAATCACCAGCAAAAAATTTCTTGGTTTTGATGTGTTGATCATGCCATTTCTTCCTTTGCTGTTGGATTGCTTCTGTGTGCTGCAGGGTGGCTTTTCTCATTTCGTCCAAAGTATTTAGCTATAGGAGATAGTCCTTCTATGCTTTAGATATTTCCATATTGAGTTCAAGAGCTGTCCTCAAAGTTTTGTGTTCAAATTCTATGGGCAACATGGATGTTTTTCCATAAAGTAGCTCAAAAGGTGTAAACCCAGTTGTTGTCTTCCATGTAGTTCTGTAGGCCCAAAATGCTTCAGGAATTCTATTGCTCCAATATTTTCTATGGAGCTGCACTATCTTTGTTAGGATCGCCTCAATTTCCCTATTTGTTATCTCTGCCTGACCATTGGCTTGAGGGTGATAGGGGCTGGACTTCCTATGTTTGATCTTGTAGTCATTCATTAGTGCAGTGATTATATTCGATGTGAACTGAGCTCCTTGATCAGTTACAAGCTCTATGAGAACTCCAAATCTAGTGAAAATTTGTTCATACAGAAATTCAGCAACCTTGTTATCTCGAGCATGAGTCATAGCTTTTACCTCAACCCACTTTGTTACATAGTCTGTGCAAACTAGAATGTATGACTTGCCATTTGATGGTGGATCAATTGGTCCCACAAAATCCATTCCCCATTTGTCAAAAGGGGTGACTATTATCTGTGAATATAGTGGCATTTCATTTGACTTGGTTGGTCTTCCCATACGTTGGCATCTGTCACATTTCCTTGTATAGGTCACAACATCCTTGTGTAACATTGGCCAGTAGTACCCTGTTGTAAGAACCTTCATTGATGTTCTCTTTGCTGCAAAATGTCCCCCACATGGTTCATCATGGCAAGCATGCAAGATATCATAAGTCTCATAGTCTCTTACACATCTTCGCATCACTTGATCAGGTTCAGTATAAAACAGAAAATTTGCAATCCATGAAAAGTTAAAACTTTTCTCTATTTACAATTTCTTTTCTTTTGGAGAAAAGTGGGCTGGTATTCTACTTGTTGCTAGATAATTGACAATGTCTGCATACCATGGTGTATGTGCAGCAATGGAAAACAAGTGTTCATCTGGGAACCTATCATCAATGACCTCGTGTTCAACAGGTGCAGCTGATTGAATTCTTGATAAAAAGTCAGCTACAACATTAGCTCTTCTTGGTTTATCAATGATTGTAATGTCAAATTCTTGTAACAACAGGAGCCATCTTGCTAATTTACCTGAAATGGAAGGTTTGTTCATCAGATACTTGATTGTTGCATCATCAGTATGGATGAATATCTGATAACCTGTAACATAATGCCTAAACTTATTCAAAGCATACACTACTACGAGCAATTCCTTTTCTGTAACAGTATAATTGAGCTCAGGACCTTGAAGGTTCTTGCTGATAAAGTAGATAGCATGCTCAATTGAATTTTATTTTTGACTTAAGACTACTCCTATACCAAAATCAGAGGCATCAGCATGTATATGAAAAGAAAAATTCTATTTTGGACCTTGAAGAATAGGGGCTTTAGTAAGCAAGTCCTTTAGTTGTAGGAAGGATTTTTCACAGGCCTCTGTCCACTCGAATTGAGAATCCTTAGTTAACAAGGCATAAAGTGGGTTGACAATTTTACTGAAATCTTTTATAAACCTTCTATAATACCCTGCATGGCCAAGGAAGCTTCTTATATCCTTTTGTTTTGTAGGAGTTTGTAAATTCTGAATAACTTCAATTTTAGCAGGGTCAACCTGAATTCCATTCTTTGAAATATGATGGCCTAGAATAATACCTTCTTCTATTATTAGAAAACACTTTTCACTATTTACAGACAAATTTTGCTCTCTGCACCTTTTCAATACTTTTTCTAAATTCACTAGTGCTTCTTCAAATGTGACTCCATAGGTAGTGAAATCATCCATATAAATCTCCATACAGTCATGAGATATATCAACAAAGATGCTAATTACTACTCTATAAAATGTTGCTGGTGCATTGCATAGACCAAAAAGAAAGACCGAGTAAGCAAATGTTCCCCATGGACAGGTAAAAGTGGTTTTATCTTGATCTTCAGGGACAATTTTTATCTAATTGTACCCACTATAACCATCCAAAAAGGAAAAATAGCTTTTGCCAAACAATGAATCTAATACTTGGTCTACAAACGGTAGTGGAGAGTGATCTTTTTTAGTGGCAGTGTTCAACTCTCTATAATCTACACACACTCTCTATTTTCCACCTTTCTTGGGGACAATAACTAATGGAGAAACCCATTGACTGTCAAAGATTGGATAAATAAAACCAACATCAAGCAACTTTTGAAATTTATTTTTAACTATTTCTCTAAGTGCTAGATTTACTCTTCTTTGAGGTTGTTTAACTTGTAAACAATCTTCTTTGATATGTATCCTGTGAGTACAAACTCAAGGATCTATTCCTTGCATGTCTCCATATTCCCATGCAAAAGCTTTATATTGATCTTGTAGCATTTTTAATAAGTTAGCCTGTTGAGACTGTGACAACTTGCTATTGATATTCAAACAGTGACCTGGAGACAATTCTATCTGCTTAGTGAGATTACTCATAGAATCTACAGGTGATGTTTGTATCTCTTTTGGAAGCAAGTTATGAAAAATTGCTGGAAGTTTAGGCAGTGAACTCTCAGAATTTGGTTGCTGCAGGAAACATTGTAGATGGCTACCATTTGGATCAGATGAACTATCTGTATCAGAGTTAAACTGTAGAATTTGAAAAAGAAAAGCATCCTCATTCTGAAGTTGTGACAATGGATCATTTTGAAGCATCATTAATTGAGCCAGCAAATTGGCTTCTTCAGTTTCTTCCCCCACATCTGGCCAAACAGGTTGGGACAAATCTAGTTGAGGTCTAGCAGGAAGATACAGAGCCAATTTTTTTTTGGACTGTCCATCAGAAAAGGTCATATCTCCAGAACAACATCCTATAAAAGCATCAACAGTTGCTAACCATGGTCTACCAAGGATAACTGGATACCCTCCTAAAGTTGCCTTAACTGATAATATTGTGAAATCAGTTGGATACGCCCAAGATTCAAGAGTGACAATTACATCTTCCACCATTCTATAAGGTTTAATTGTGGAGTTATCTGCGAGCTGCAGAACTGTAGGTGTAGAACTAATGTTTGAAATGTTCAAGGAGTCCATAGTATGCTTTGTCATGACATTAATGGCAGCACGTAAGTCAATCAAAATATTTTTCACAACTTGGTCATTTATATGTATTTGCACTATAGGACTTTCAGGGTCAATATACTTTGGGATGACTACATTTCCCAACATTATATCAGCCAATTTTCCTAAGACATGAATTGTTTGGGGATCCTTTTTCTTCCATCCAGGATTTTTCAAACAGGCCTCTTTAATAACTTTTCTAAAAATGGGAACATCTTTAATAGCCTAAAATAAGGGGATTTGAATTTGTACATTTTTTAGCTGATCTAGAATGTCAAAAGTGGGTTCTTCCATGGATTTAAATGTAGTACTTTGCAACCTCTGAGGAAAAGGTGGTTTGTCTTGATTTTGCAAAATAGACTCCTTAAAAATCGTATCAGGTATAGGCATATGCTCAGTAGGAACAACAGGTTTAGTAGATTCTTCAAGGGGAGAATCTGGTATTTCAGTAATTAGAGGTAGTTTTGGAGTAGGTAGAGTGGTTCCAGACCTCAAATGGATATCATTTACGTTTAAGGCATGAGCTTTATATTGGTTGGCTTTGGCAAGATACGTAGGCTGCTGTGGCTACTGCTATTGCTTATTATTGGGATTTGACAATGGCTGGGCAAGCATAGGTGTTTGTTTTAGAGGTCCAGTATTTGTGGCAGTTGCTGCAAGAGGTGGCATAAGGGCCTGTGGTTGTGGCTGTGGAAGTTGGAAGAATCTAGGGGACTAGTTTTTCCATTGCTGAGGACCTCTCCATTGAGGATTTTGCTGCCAATTACCTGAAGGTGGGGTCCATTGTCCTTGTGGCTGTTGCCAACCTCCTTGAGGAGATTGCCATTGCGGGGTCTGATAATTAGGCCAACTTGGTTGAGGTGGATTCCAAGGTGGTGGTGGTCCATATGCAGGTTTCCATTGGTTATTATAGCCAGAATAAGGATTACCAAAAGTTAAAGGATCTTGAGGCATACCTTGTCTTTGGGCCTATGGTCTCCTTTGTGCAACAAAGAACACTTGATCATCATCACCTTCTACTGGCTTGAAGTCAATAGGTAGTTGCTTAGCTTCCAGATTAGCCACCAGCTTGCATCTGCAGTCACGCTTCTTCTGTCTATAGTATGGACAGAACTTGGCCAAAACTGCCTCAGCTTCCTCATGTTTCTTCCAAACTTGCAGAGTGTCCAGTTGTGTAGCCATATTATTAATGATGTCATGTTTGAAGTTAGACAATAAATTTGTTATCTCCATCTGAGAAACTCCACCAGAAGAAGACTTCCCCACTGTAGCATGATGACCTCGACCTTTCTTAACTATTGCTTGAGAGTAGTTAAGACATTTTCTTTATATCATCCCAAGGCAGTTGGGTTATATCACCTCCTCCCATTAGGTCCAGGGCGTCTATATAGGAATCACTGATTCCCCTTAGAAAGAGTAGTTTATGAGAGTCCTCGTTGAGAGTATGGTTTGAGTTCCTTTTTAGTGAAAACAAAAATCTGGAAATATAATCTTCCAGACTTTCATCCTCTTTCTGCTGAATTCAGAATATGTCATCACCCTTGCTGGCATTCTTACAATATTTCTTATACTTCTCAAGGAATTTCATCTGCATGGCTGCCCAACTATCAACAACGCCTCTTCCCAGACTCATGAACCATCTGAGAGCTCCCTCCTTCAAGGTGGAAGGAAATAACTTCAGTTTATGAGCGTTTGAGTTGTAGTCATAACTGCGACAGAGGACATCAAACTCAAATAGAAAAGTTTCTAGGTCCTCCATAACCAGGCCATAGAACTTGGGAAACAATGAAGAGGGAATATTTTAAGATTGTCAGTATCTCTATGGGGAACAGTGGGGAACTCAAATGCTGGAGGTGGATTAGGTGGATTATTTTCCATGTTTGCTTGCTAGAATAATAGAGTGAATGAATTTTCCTCAAGTTCGTTGTCAGCTGGGTCAAATGGTAGTTCAACAAACAAGTTTTTAGGGAGGAACCTTCCCAGTGCATCTCTTCTTCTTCTATACATGCAATACGATGAATGCTGGTTTGAAAGATTTTGAAATTTTTTGACTAACAAACTAAACTAATACTAAAAATGACTTCTGACAAATCCTTAGCTTAATGCCATCCCCAAAAACAACGCAAAAAATGGCCGCGCCCACAAAAGATATGAAAATCATAGTAAAACCTTTCTTGGGAATTGGACATTCCAACAGGTGACTAATATCTCTCTATGGATGTTCATTTACTTGTCAAAATAGGGGACGTATACTTTAAATGGCGTAGCACAATATATGCACTAAGAACTGGTTTCGGTCAAAACCTAGCAGAAATAAATACTTGAAAGGAATTCTATCTATGCTACAGGAAGGTAATGCAAAGTTCTTTAACTCAACTATGATTTGACTAAAACAGAAACCATAATAGCTACCACTGAAACACAAACTGTTAATTGGCCTTATGCTGTAGGAACAGGCACAGGGATGTATTCCCTATGCTGTAGGAGCAATACAAGACTGAGTTTGTATGAAAACTTGAAAGATGAAAGCTAACTGATGATCAACATGTCATTAGGCTGCTGTAGCCCATTATTTTGAGAAACATGTCATTAGGCTTCTGTAACTCAGCCACAAGTTCTCATGGAGTCAGAATCACAAAATTTGACTCATGAAAATTTTTTCATTAATGCTCCAAGGTTTCATAAATGCTAAGAAAAAGTAAATGTTGAATTGCCCCTAGGTGCAATTCTGTGACATTACATTTTTCCCCCACTTTAGTGGGTTTTATTTTGGGAAAAATCATCCTCACTATAGTAGAAAAGTATATTTTGTCCAAACTTTTAATTTTTTAGATTTGTGTGCCAAGAAAAAGAGGCCTTAGAGGTCACTGCAGTCGACCTAGCCAGTATCAAAGGTGCCCCCAACATCTGAGCTCAACAAACAATGTTAGAATTGCCAAGAAAAAATGTTCAAAGCTTTATCTTGCAAAACTCAAATTTTGGGTGAGCTTCCAAAAATTAGAAGAAAGTACTACAGAGAGAGGAATGATCAAGAAAGAGTCATCATTTCAGAAGAAAAATATGATCAAGAGACGACCTTATGCCTCCTCCTAAGTTTTCCCTTAGCTTGGTGGGGCAAAGTCAAGAGAATCTAGGGAGCCATAGGTTCTAAGAAAATGGGCCATAGGGGGCCTATATATACCTAGGTGGGCCCCTAGAAGGGTGATTTTCACTATTCACTACGAGTAGATTGTTGACTTTTTTGAGAGAAAAGTTAGCAAAATGTCAAGCAGGAGGGAGTATGCGGAGTTGAGGTTGGAGTAGCTACATAAGGACATCGCCCAGGGTTAGGAGGTCGACTAGTAGGATTCTTAACCTCATTTTTTGTTCTTTTTAGGTCTTTTTTAGTTCATTTCAAGGCTTTTTGGTGTCCAGGTGTCCTAAAAATGCGCCTGCATCCAAAACCTATGCTGGTGTCCATGGAATGCACCAACATCTATAAAGTGTGCATGTGTCTTGATTCAACATTGTCATCTTGGAGACATGCTGCCATCCTCGAGCGGCCTAGGACGCACACACAATGTAGAGACGTTTGCATGGCACACAATTGTCTTTAACACCTTTTCATCAATGTTTTCAAAAAATTCATGTTCTGACATAAATGTTTTTTTTTTGCAGGAGTATCTAGAGATGAGAGAGCACCTAGGAGGGCATGCATTTCAGCTCATCCATGAGAAAAGAGACCACCTATCAGACGATCAAGTCACACACCTTGAGTGGATTATGCTATGCCATGTGTTCACCATGCCAGAGATGAGGTACCACGATCAAATGCTTACAACACTGATGGAGTGGTGGGATGCCACCATGTCGTCTTTCCATCTTCCATGTGGAGAGATACTGATTAATTTCAAGGGCATCTACCAAATCCTTGGGCTAGCCATCTGCACGTAGCAAGTCACCCTGGACAATACACAGTCACAGCAAGAGTGGAGGGAGGGCGTCCTCTACTGCTCGGGGTAGAAAAACATCGATGATGACACCAGTCACATCTATACACATTGATATGATCATACACAGACCACCATGCCGCTGCTCTGTCAGGTGATGGTGGTGACAGTTGCATTCCCTATTACTATAGATGGGTAAGGCTCACACCTACATGGGGGCCTCATCCATACTATTAGAGAGATGGTTGAGCAAAGGACTATTTTTTCTTGGGGGTGGAGGATGCTTGCACACCTCTACTAGGAGTTAGGCCGATACGTTCACTATGAGTACTATAGCATGACAACATGCACACTTTTGTAGGTGTTGGCCTTCTCCCACATCATGTGAACCCAACTAGTCATTTTTCCCCAGTGATGGTCGTATGATCTTCCCATGGCCCACTGGTTCAACATGGTTGACTAGTGGAGGTTCGAGGATCTACATTTTTGGCAGCTACAGTTCGATACTGTAGCCATAGGCAACATACAGTGGCGACCTCACTGATATTTTAGAGGGGTAGATGACAATAGGCACATGAAGAACCTATAGCATGAATGTTTTCTCATTGGTCGCTAAGACTACATTATTGTACCATACAATTAGAGCAGGATTATGCGCTAGCATGGCCGCCCTTAGATGATCCCTCCAGACATGCCCACATACACCAAGGATTATAGGAGTGTGGTGAGGGTTGGGGATGACCATCAGCCCACTATCAAAAATATTTCCTTTTCTAAATATGATGACTTTGACCATGATCTACTACCCGTGGGGACAATAAATAATGTTGAGTTCATGAATGATTTTGTGCGGTGGTGGGAAAGGCACCATTTTGCTCGATGTTTGGCGAGGGTGCCATAGGAAGGGACCCTAGCCCATAGGGGGAATTTCCACCCCCACTCCCATAGGTCTGGAGGAGAGGTTGGTAGTAGGTAGGTGAGGAGGAGGGGGAGGAGAAGGAGGAGGCATCAGAGGAGGAGCAGGTAGCAGAGGAGGAGCAGGCCACACCTGTGAGGCCATGGTGGCAGTGAAGTAGGCCAAACCCTCCACCAACTAACCCCATCTCTTGGGAACTGCCAGCTTCTTCCATAGCGGAAGCAGCTTTAGCGTCACCAGGAGGGGCCACTGGCTCTGACGGTGCGAGTCTAGCACTGACCCCCACCCTAATCCAACATGGTAGCCAAGGGATCTAGGTATACAAGCTATGTTATTTATGTTTTCATACTCTTAGTTATTGTTTTCATAATACATGTATACATATGCCATGTGGCACTGATACCTCTTTCTTTCTTTGTGATTGTAGAGGACACATAGTGATGGTCTGGGCTCATTGTTTAGTGTGTCTCAGAGGTCACTCCCCATGTTCCAACCTAGGTATCAGTCCTTGAGGCATACTGGATAGTATTTGTAGGATGTCATGCCCCCAACTTCGAGCCTATTGCATGCTTGAGGACCGCATATGAGGAATGGGGCATTAAGATTGTCTAGCTCATGGTGGAGTTGGCTACTGTTTAGAGACAACAAGCACAACTGTTAGGGGAGCTACGGATGAAACTCACCAAGCAAGACACAACAGTGAGTAGGGTTGATGCCACTGAGTAGGGATGTGACACTCTGCAGAGTTGTCTTGATGACCTTGTGAATAATCTAGTGACCCTTATCCCACAAGATGTCCAACAACTACAACAAGAGCTTATATATGCAAGGATGACTATCTCTTCACTTCATGGGGAGATCCAAGGGATGCAAGCAACATTGTCTATATAGCGTTCACAACAATCTTGCTCCCAGACCACTATCCAACTGCCCTAGAGGGTGCCAAAGTAGCTAGTAGAACCAAAGGGTTCAAGGAGCCATGCACTATAGTGCTATCAATTTTTGTACATCATTTTTGTAATGAGATCACATATGCACATATACTTGTATATCTTTGTACAGATACATATTCACTAGCCACTCATTTTTTTGATAGTAGTGGCTTGATACATGTACATGACATTTGATACATTCATGCATATATATATATATATACATCAATTTTGACATCATTGCATTGTTTATGTGGATGTGTATATTTTTTATTTTCATGTATGTTTATGTCAATGATGTTATATGCTCATATGGATGCATGTTTACATTAGATGCTATTATGATTTAATAAAAACACATGATTGTATGTTAATTAAATGCGATAATGATCTAACTCTCCTAAAAAAATGCAACGTGATGCATGATTACCCATACACACACATGTGGTCGTATCATAACACAAAAATTTTCATAATGTGTTAATGAGTTATGTCAACATATGCAACATTACTCCCCTTTTGTAGAGAGAACACCACATAGATGACACATAGAACACTACACATAGTATCAACAAAGATGCATCTCATTAACATGATTTTTTAGAGGTGTTCCATCCGTAGAGGATAATCCATAGGCACCTGAACCATACACAAAGATCACGATGTAAGGACCTAACCGGTTAGAACTAAACTTCCCTATTTTATCAAGTGGGGCATTTACATTTCTCTGATTCTTGTAGAGAACCAGGTCTCTGATCTTAAAGGTCGTAGGTAACACACTCTGATTGTATTGTCTTGAAAGTGATCATTGATAAGCTTTAAGATGGTCGAGGGCCTGCATTCAGCGCTCATCGAGCATCTCTAGCGTATGCAAATGATTAACCTAGTAGGTTTCATCATCAATTAACCCTCAAAGGGAAACTCACAGAGATGGAATTTCCAACTCTAGATGAATGATAGCTTCAACACCATACACCAGGTTGTAAGGTGTCATTCTCGTTGTCATACGAACACTCATGCGGTAGGTCCACAAAGCATACATCAATTGAATATGCTAATCCTTACCGTAATTATTAACTATTTTATGAAGAATGAGTTTAAGAGTTTTGTTGGATTCTTTTTCTTGGCTAATAGACTGTGGATAGTATGATGTAGAGAACCTATGTTAAATGTGATTTTTTTCTAGGAATTGGTTTACTTCTTTATTTTTGAATGGCGTAACATTGTTAGAAACAAGTGTATCAGGCAATCCAAAATGAGAAATGATGTTATTCATGAGAATGCTACAAATAGCTTCAACCCATTTCGTGAAGTAATCTATGGTGGTGATGATAAAGGTATGTCCCTTAGAAGACGAAGGTGATAGTTTTCCAATGATATACAACCCACATTTTGTGAATGGCCAAGGAGAGGTTTGGTTTTGTAACTCTTGACCAAGTGTGTGGATAAGATGGTTGTGTTGTTGACATTGTAGGCACTTTTTGACAAAGTCAAAGGAATCTTGTTCCATTGTTTTCCAATAGTATCCCATGTGTATCAATTTTCTTGCTAGAGATCTACCACCAAAATGTACACCCTCAGAGTCTAAATGAGCTTCCTTAAGGGAAAGGGGTATCTCTGCTTTAGTGAGACATCTGAGAAGCAAGTTGTTATAAGATTTTCAGTAAAGAATGTCAAATAAAATAACATAATGCATTGAAATATTTTGTATACGAGTGTTATCATTCTTTGGCGCATCATCAGAAAAGTTTCTAGTTTTTAGGTAATTATAGATACTAGGAAACCACTCCCCCAAGTCTACGTGGGAACACACAAGGGAGTAAAGTCGATCAAAAACCATGAGGGTTCATAGGACGTGAACCATGAAGTGGTTCCAAAGGCACCAAGGAAGCAACACTTTCCATGGCATCAACATGTCTATTCTCCCTCCTGGGGACACTGTCTATTATGAAGGAGGAGAACCAATTAAAGAAGGAAAAAGAAAGGTCTCGATAATGGGACAACTTGATTTGTTTAGCTTGATAGATTCCTGTAATATGATTCACAGCTAGCTTAGAATCACCTAGTATACGGAGATGCCTAAAATTAAGTGTGATCGTGACATGTAATCTAGCTATAAGGGCTTCATATTCATCAACATTGTTAGTGCAGGGAAAATCTAATCGAAAGGAAAAAGGGATCAGTTTACCTTCAGGGGACATAAAAAATTATCCCTCCTCCAGAACTAGTCTGACACCTCGATCTGTTGAAGTACATTTTCCACTCAAGGTCATGGTTAACTACAAAAATATTCTCATCAGGAAATAAATCTAACCTTGGGAAGGAATGAGATGAGGGAGTGTTTGCTAACTGATTAGCAACTGCTTGACCCTTTATTGACTTCTGAGTAACAAACTTTATGTCAAACTCAGAGAGTAACAAGACCCATTTCACTAACCTTCCCACCAGGTTGACACTAGAGAATAGATGTTTCAAGAGATTTTTCTTCACTATGACATGTGTCTCAGCATGGAGAAGGTAGTGCCTCAACTTTTGTGTGGCAAAGACAAGAGAAAGGAATATTTTCTCCATGGAGGAATAATAGGTTTCATAATCAACTAGGACATGACTAATATAATAGAGTGCTCACTCCTTTCTTGTGTCATCATATTGAGCCAATAAGGCTACTAAAGCATATGGTGACATGGCAAGATAAAGAAAAAAGGGTCTATCTTGGATAGCTAGCATTAGTATGGGAGGATGAGCCAAGTAAGCCTTGAATGATTCAAAATATTTTTGGAACTCCTCATCCCATATGAAGCGAACATCCCTTTTTAGCAAGTGAGTATAAGGGTACGATCAACCAACTGAGATATGAATCTATGAATTGTCTAAATCTTCCCTTGTAGGCTTGGAAACTCAGTAATGTTCCTCGGTGGAGACATGTTAACAATGGAATCAATTTTATTTGTATCAACTTCGATCCCATGATGTGAAACTATGAACCCCAAAAGCTTACCGATGTCCATGTTGAAAAAGAACTTATGGGGGTTAAGTCTAATCTTGTAGAGTCAAGGTTTCTTGAAGATAAGACAAAGGTTTTTTACATGGTCTTGATGAGTTACCAACTTTTCCAAGATATCATCAACATAATCCTCTAAGATATTATGGATAAAGTCATGAAATATTAAGGTCATTGCCCATTGGGATGTCATTGCAACATTATTTAACCCAAAGGGAATGACCACATAGTAGAAGGTCCCCCAAGGGGTAATAAAGGTTGTCTTGTACTAATCCTTCAGGTTAATATGGATCTAATTTTAACCTAAGAAGCCATCCATAAAATATAATAATGCATGGCATGTGGTTGAGTCCACAATCATATCTATATTAGGTAGTGGAAAATAATCCTTAAGAGAAGCCTTATTCATATCCCTAAAGTCAATACATATAAAAATTTGACTGCCAAGTTTATTAACAGAAACTATGCTTGAAATCCAAGGGGAATAGTCAATGGGACGGATAAATCCTACTTTCAATAATTTATCTATCTCAGTCTTGACGATCAATGCCACCATGAGGTTTATCTTTCATATTTTTTGCTTAACCAACTTGGCATTGGGAGATAAAATGATATTGTGAACCATTATAGACTCATCAATACTGGGTATGTCCCCATACGTCCAAGAAAAAATATCAGGATGAGAGTGTAAGAGATTAGAATGTTCATCTACTTATTCTAAAGAGAGACATTTTCCAATATTAATTACTTTTTCCAAAGACTTGGGGTCCATAAAGACTCCAAAAATATCTCCTTTAAGGAAGGAACTATGGTCTTCAGGATGAGATATCTGTACATCATCACTAACGTTAGATAGAAGGTCATCCTCATCAATACTTAAAACAAATTCTCCAAAATATGCCTACTTATGGAGGCGGTATGGGAATGATTTATTATGGTGGTAAGGAGGCAAAGGGGAATAGACACATAAAAACTCCTCTAGCACTTCATCCAATGAAAATACACCCTCTCCCTATCCTCTATCAACTTGGGATGGACCAAGCTCAATGGCTCAATGGTAACCATATTAACACTCCATGAAGGATTTTGCTTAAATTGTTCAAGAGAGCACCCCAAACCCAGATAGTATTGTCATGACTTGTACTAGATAGGGAATTGAATTCACTACTTGATACACCCTAGGCCTTTCTTCCCATAGCCATACCAAGAGGCAAGTTCATATCCAAACCCATAGAAAGTCTGCAAGACTTTAGGAGGTGGTGGTTCCATGTAAAGAGTTTCATTCCACCAGTGTATTGAATGTCTCTATGGGAGCACTCCTGCCTTCTTTATCGGGTTTTCCAACCTCTTTTGTAGGAGGTTAATTACTCTCCTTAGTGGAAGGAGTTATTTCCTAGACAAGGTCACATTCCTCTTCTCCAGCAAGAGCATCATCCTCATTTGTGTCGGAGGTCTTAGGAAATTCTATGCAGGAGCGGTTCGCTTTGTATTCTATGATAAAGAACTAAGAGAACTCCAAGGAACCCCAATCATCACCAAAGGAAAGCATTTCTTTTAGAAGAAGGGGAAGATGGAGGAGACTTAGGATCTTCTACTTTAGGTGGTTCTTCTCTATCGACAATCACTCTAAGAACAAATTCCACAAAGGGTATCAACAAGGAATCAACAAGGAACATGCCATAGCATCAATGGTTAAGGATGGGATGCAATTCTTAAGAGTGGATGCTTCTGTAGTATGATTGACAACCACTAACATGCAAAGATGGACAACTTCCGGTTCTTCCTTAACAATAACCACTTGATTATTCACAATGAACCTCAACAAACAGTGTAAGGTAGATGTTACATCACCCATAACATGAATCCAAGGTCTCCCCAAGAGAAGGTTATATGGTAGAGGGCTAGGCATCACATAGACCAACCTAGGTAAGGTAATGAGGCCTAGTTTCAAAGGTAGTATTATCATCCCTAGAGCTTGGAAGCCAATGTTATCAAACTCATGAATATACAAGGAAGAAGTTGCTAAAGAAGATGAATCAACCTTAATTTTAGTTAGTAGGTTCATACCCCAAATGTTGAGAGCTGAACTGGTGTCAATGAGAGTATACCTAGTATTGATATTATTAACATTAATTATAATCATCAAGGGATTTACTTGCTTCTACACATTCAGAGGTGGAAGTTCTTGCAGGTGGAACATAATATTTGGAAAATCTGCATGAATATGTGCCAACAACGCATTAACATCCATAGTCCTAGCGGAAGTAGGCAAGATAATATTTTGTAAAGATTCTTGAAGCATCTCTTGATAAACCGAAGCAATCTGAAGCAAAACCAAAAGCAAGATCTCAGTCAAAGTAACACGAAGTTGCTCGACGAGATCATAATCACTAGGTACTTTGACCATAGGTTCAAGTGCTGAAGGAATATTTGGTTGCAAAGGTGGTAAAGAAGTGGGAGTTTGAGTAGGCTGCAATGCAGGAACAAAAGGCTATTGGTCCAAATTCTATTTATTTCTCCTTGTAGGATATGTGTGTCTAACAACATTATAAAAGGTAGAGTTCATAGCTTTAATAAACTATGAGTAGAGGTATGAAAAATCACTATAACATGAAATCCCATAGATTGAAGAGTTGATGGGGGTCACATAAATGATGGGTTTCTTATGGCTTAGAGGAGCCACAGGGACTACCACCACATTTATTGACTTGTCATCCTACCAAGAGAAGCTTTGTTTGGGAGATTTTCTTATAGGGGAGGATGCTTCTAAGAAATTGTCCAAAGCGTCTTCCGAAATATCAAAATATTCCTCAAAAAAATTATTACCATGAATGTCTAACATCATGAAGATAGATTCGACGTTGATGTCAGGTTCACCAAAATGTGATATAAGAGGGATTTGCTTCACATAGGTGTCTCCTTTCTCGAGAGATCACTAGAGAAATTTTTTTTGTTATACACCTCAATATGAACATGAATAACAGGGTGATCAGAAAATAGGACTTAGTTATGTTCCAAGAGAAACAGTTTCAAATCCTAAAAGAGAAAAACTAGAAGATTCCTGCCTCAAAAGAGGGAGTTCTCATCCAAAAGACTCTAGTGCAGTTTTGAGATGCTAGTGCGACGCGCTGTCCTCAAAGATACACATTGGCTTCCTAAGCTATGAAAAGCTTAGAAATGCAAATGGGAAAGATCTAGTCTCATTTCTAAGCTCGGGTCTAGGTTGTACTAAACAAAAGAACTAAAGAAAGAGTCAAAAATTAGAGTAAACACAAGAGGGTTTGAGGGAAGTTCACCTGCTTTTCAGCTTTTCTGGCCTTCACTCCACGCTTCACTTCGTGACCTACACATAAGAGAACAAGGGGTAAGGTTGGGGATGTGTAGGGGCTTGCCTCAATTAGACCCCCCTCTTTGGTATTCCTACCTCCACATAAAACTAGGTTTGGAAAGGAGTAAAAGCATGTGGTGAAGTAATACTCGCTCGAGAGTAGAACCTACACCATGAAGTAGTAAATGGAAAAGTACAAAAGGAAAGTGATAGAGAGAGAGTTTTACCCACGATTCTAGACCCTCTTTGCAGCACATGGATGCACTACTGAGTGCTACTTGTTGCTACTGGGGGGACCCCAGAGTGGCATGGCTTTTCTTGTGATTCCTTCTATCAAAGATGAAGATAACTCAATAATGTTGCAAGTAGTCAAAGAGGTAGAATAAACACCTTCCAACCTCAAATGAGGGAAAGAGAGGAGTTTTTAATGCATGCAAGGGAGGAAAAGAGCAATTACATTCAAATCCTAACTACTAAGACATGTGTCAAGAGAGTCAGGATGCTAGATTCTATGTTTCAAACTCGGAAAACTATCAAGATGTTAGCGTGTTGCATAGACGTTCACATGTCACGTAGGCATCTAGAGCCTATTTTTCTGGGAAACATGTCATTAGGCTTTTGTCGCTCAGCCACAAGTCCTCATGGAGTTAGAATCACAAAATTTTGACTTATTGGAATTTTTTCATTAATGCTCCAAGGTGTCATAAATGCTAGGTAAAAGTGCAAAAATGTGAAATTTCCCCTAGGTGCAATTCTGTGACATTACACACCCTAGCAAAGGTTTCTTTATTGGTTACCCGGCCAATTTCTTCTCCTTGAGTGATACTTCCCCTTGCTCTTGTAGGATTGAATATGAACCCACATACAAATTAACACATTCCCATGGTAGTCTACTATTCAACAAAATATGCATTTACATAATACTTTTCCATAGTTAGAATATCCAATTCCATAACCATTCATTTCCAAATATGCATTTCATCACATAACATTAAATTAAATAAACATTATTTCATAGTTCATTGATAAAAAAGTGCAAGCACATATATTCTCAATTAGAATTCCAAAGACATTCACACATGCAATAATTTACCCTAGCATTGAAATAGTAAATAGGTAAACACATAATGGGGTGTGACAATTTTCAAGGAATTCAAGGGAAAATTTATAGTAGATATCAATATTCCATTTTCATCTCAAAGAATTTATTGCATCATGCATGTTGTTTGAGATCTATTTAAGCATATCAAAGGCATTGTTTCACATTAAGTTTCATGATCAAGATCTACATTCATTGAGGCCACTTCATGCTAGTTTGCATATTTTTTATCCAAGGTTTCAAATAATTTTTGGTTAGTTGTTACACATTGTTGTTCATTCATCATTCCTACATGCCATTTCATTGTTTCATTAAAAGGTTTAATTACCAAAATGGAGTTTGACCAAGGCAAACCCACATTCACCTAACAAACAACATTTTTCTCTCTTTGATGTGTGATTGTATATAATTTTAGGTTGATCATCCTTTGAAGAGGAAAATGGAAGAAAGTTGCAAAGTTGTCAAAGTTGCAAGGAAATTTTTCAAATCGAAAACTCCTATACAAAATTTATTTCTAGTTGTTTGATAGTAAAAATTTGGAATTTGGGAGTGCAGATCGAGCATAAGAGAACCCAATTTTTTTTTTTCAGAAACCCTAGCTAGGACCCATTCACCATAGGGTGGATGAGTCCTGAGGGAGCTTTAAAATTTGACTTTTGGTGAAAGGTACAATTATTTTTCCCCTTTCCAGATCTACCTTTTGATTACTAATTATGTCAGACTTGATTATTATTCTTCATTTGTATTTTATAGCTTGCATTTTGGAATTTATTTTATTGTCTTCAACTCTCTCCCCAAAGTGCTATTTAGTTCATAGCTGCATCCCTACATAGATAGGAAATTTGTTGATTCATACTTTGATTTGACTCACTTTGTGGTTGTTAGTCACTTCATTATTTGGATCTGATTTCTTTGAATAAAATTAGGAAAATAGGTCATTCTGGTGAGCCCTGTTATTTTTCTATGTTTCATTGTGGTGAGCCTGACCTGAATCATTGAATTTTCTAATTTTGGGAGTCCTCTTTCACCCTAGATTTAGATCTTGCATTTATTTTCATCTCTTTGTGCTAGATTGAATTGAGTCTCATTTAGGGTGTCTTGTTTGCATTAACCTAGCATTACATCTAGGTTTTTTAGGATTACATTTTTGCATTCTATAAATCTAAAAAATACAAAAAAAATCAGTCACCTTGAATATCATTTATATAGAATTACATCATATTAACTTTCATTTTAAAATTGAAAAAAAAATTACATATCAAAGTAGGTTTTCTAGGTTGTTATTTGTCACATTTTGCATTTGCATTCAATCCTCATTTCACAAAAAGCTAAAACTGAAACTTGTTGTTTCAGATCAAAATCTAGAAATTACTTAAAATAACTCAAAAATATATAAATTGTTTTTTCAAAAACCTTCACGTAGGACCTATTCACCCTAGGGAAAATGATTCCCTCATCAAAGTCACATTCTGGTTTTCTGGGCATTATAACATTTATTTTTGCATCTTTTTTTGATATTTTTAGATTAATTTAGATGATGATATTGATACAACTTGATTTATGAACAAGAGCATAATGAGTTGAATTAATTGTTCTCCACTCTATGAGCTTAAATGATAGTTCAACTAATAAGATTCTTAAAATTGGTGCATGTCCTAGTTTTGCACTTGTCATTGTCCCTTTGGCTAGTTTCCCACCTTCTATGTACACTAAACAATATTGGGAATGCAGATGACCTGCTCATAGGTTGAATCACATGTACCTTACTATTGCATTTTTTTCTTTTTCATGTTTCTTTATGTGATTGCATGTGCATAAAGTGATCCACCATGTAGTTCAGTTTGATGTATCTCTCTCTTTCCGTACATTCTTCTATATGTACCTACATTCTTTTATATGTTGTAATTTTTTTTATCTTTTTTCGCTTGTCCTGTGTGTTCCTTTTGGGGATGATGCAAGGTGTTGAGACACTTAGGTATCTTCCATGTTGACCCAATTTTTTTTCTTTTTTTTTTCACTCTATGTGTCATTCTTCTAGTTCTATGTGTATTTTGGGAATGATAACATTTTTGAGCTCTATAACAACATTGTAGCAAAGACATACTAACCTTGAATCCATAGATCCCTTATGTACTTTTTGGGGAAACCCCACCTTCCTTTTTCATGATGTAGCTTCATTTCAGAAACATATGAATTGGCATAGGGATTTCTTAATAAGCTCACATATCTTAGAATTGAACATTGGCTATTTTAGAGTAGTTTCTCACATCAATGGTGTTAGCAACATTTTTAAAGTGGGGGCATACATCGATAATATCTTTCGACATTTCTCATGTTTCATGGTGTGATTTTCTTTATTCTTGTGATGTGTCTTTTTCTTGGTGGTGTCATTGGGTTTGATGTCCTCTAAGAGTGTGATATTTCTTAGCATAGGACTTTCCTCTTAGTTGTGATGTGACACACTACATTCCTTAAGTTGCAAATATTTTTCTCTTAACTTGTCCTCTCTTGGCTCAGACATTAGGCATGATGTTCCTTAAGAAGAAGACCTTGTGCACACAAACTAAGGAATATCCCTTTGAACAAAAACCAATATATATAATGTTCATAAGTGTTTGGCATATCACAACTTGATAACCTTGTGGAGCTTGAACCCTATTGAATGCCACCTATAATAACACACCCTGCCTATGCAGCCTTGCCTTGTGGCACCCTATTGAAGTTATCAAAGAGATTGATTTGGTATGGTTAGTATGATGAGACCTAATACAGAGGCATGAATTTCTCATTGTACAATGAGAGCCTATAGACCTGGCATGAATTTTTCATCAAACCATTTTATTTATGAGAGACTCACCTAGTGGATAGTCTGAGGTTCCACTACCTCATAGTGAGTGCAAAAAATAGAATCTTAGATGTGTTCCACATTGATCAGATTGTCTAGGCTTGATCTTCTTGGTCTTTGATATTGTATGATTGTGTATCTTTATCATTATTGCATACATAAGTGTCTTGAATGTTTACTTTAGTGTGAGTTTGATATGGGGTCATAGTCTCACGAAAGTAGGGGGAAAATGTAGTGTAGGAAAAAGTATCCCTTTTCTTACACTTAATTTAGAAATAATTAATAATAAAATGAGTTTAATTGTGCCTTAATTTAGTGTTGTAATATGTTTTACATATTCACATTAAGTTTAGTGCCCTTTTAAATTAAATGGACTTAATTGTGCCTTACTTTTAGTGTTGTAAGGTGCATCTTTACACTTTCATATTAATTTGGGGCTTTATTAATTGATTGAGGTTAATTTTCCTTAATTGGACCCTTTAATTCAAATCCAAGCCTAATTAAATGCAATTTCCAAGGGATAAAACCCAACATTCATAAATACCATTACACAACACTTAACTTTGGAAGATGTGTGTTTGAGGTAAGTGACCTAGGACCCATTCACCATAGGGTGAATGGGTCCTCACTTCGACATAGGACCCTAATTTAACATAATGTTTAGCACTGGACAATTTGTGTCCTAGGTAAGTGATCTAGGACCCATTCACCCTATGGAAGATGGGTCCTCACTTAGACATAGGAACCCCTTTAAAATATTTTTTTGGTGTTATTTTAATGATTTAAAATCCATAATTCAATGTCGGCTTTTGATATTTGAATATTGTGAATTAATCTTAAGATATGTATAAATAAGAGGTCATTTCACTAAGTTTTATCCTAGGACTTTCTAGCAAATTGAAGTTATCATAAGAGCATTCAAGTGATCATTGATAGAGCATTTCAAGAGAATTTTCAAGGCATTCAGGGGTATATTTATAAAATATTATTGCATCAATCAAGATTCCATTTTCATATCAAAGATTTATTGCATCATGCATGTTGTTTGAGCTAATATGGTGATATAGTGGTGTTAGTTTAGGATCATGGGGGTCCAATCTAGGCCTATAAGTGGTGATGAAAATTCAGAAAAATAGAGTTATGCAACTTGACATAAAAATTTGAATAGGCTATTAATATAATTTGAAAACAATGTAAAAATAAAATTTTTAGCAAATTGAATGTGGTTTGTGGGTATGTGCAGGATCATGATGGGCCAAAAAGTGACGATATGATGGGTATGTGTAGGGTATGTGGCTGACGACTTTTTTTTAACCCAAAATTGATGAAACAAAAAGGGTTTTAAAGGAGATTTTTAGCTTTCCACCAATATAAATTATGCTTTACTTTGAATTTAATAAATAATTGTTATTCATTTTCTATTTGAATTACGACTAAAGTCTTGATTAATAGGTTGGTTGAAAAACATTTATAGCTTTAAACGATACATTTTTTGAATCTAAAACATGTGTCACATTCTATGCTTCACATACTATAGGATTAAAAAATGAATTTCATGAAGTTTTGACCAAGTTAAGGTGGTTAAACATACAATTTTTATATTTTTAAAAATTTGTAATAAAAATCATAATTAATTATTTATTTGAAAAAAATTACAAAAAAATATGCATCGTATTGGGATATGAGTCATATACTTATATCTAAAATCTTATAAAAAAATATTATCATTTTATTTTGGTTAGGGTGGTCAGACAGACAACTACTTATTTTTTCCCTCAAATTTAAGTACTTGCATTGAAATTTCAAATTTTCACCAAATAGATTTTTTTATAAATAAGCCTAGTAGTTTAGAAACTACATTCAATTTGCTATAGATTCTATTCTTACATGTTTTTAAAATAATATAGATAACTTATTCAAATTTTTATGTCAAGTTGCCTACCTCTATTTTTTCTGAATTTTTTGCCACTTAAGGGCCTATTTTTTCCATGATGATCCTGCACATACCCTTGTAAGCTATTATTCCTTTTTTGGAAAAAAGTAAATTTATTTGGAGAAAATTTAAAATTTTAATGCAATATTATTAATTTTTTAGGAAAAAAATAAAAAGGTGTTTGTATGGCCAGCCTAATGGGGAGAAAAGTCAATATTTTATTCTAAATATTTTAGTATAAGTAGATGACACATTCTTTGATGTGGCACATGTTTTTTTGTAATTTATTTGTAGGTAAATATTTAGTTATGAATTTTCTATTAGGAATGTTTAAAAATACTTAAAAACCATATGTCCATCCAACCTAACTTGGTCAAAAAATTATGAAATTTACTTTTTTTTAACTATAGTTTTTGAAGCATAGTGTGTGACACATCTTTTGGATTCATAAAATGTATAACAGTTTAAAAGTTATAAATGTTTTTAAATCAACCTAAAAATAAGGACTTTAGTTAGAAGGTATGTAGAAAATTAATAATGATTATCTATTGAATTCCAAATAAGGCATATCTTATATTTTTGGAAAACTAACAATTTTCGAGTATAAACCCTTTTTGTTTCATCAAATTTGGATAGAAAATTCATCAGCCAGACTTTTATGTCATATCGCCACTTTTCAAATCTCCATTATCCTGCACTCACCTTGTGTTCAAGATCTATTCAATCGTATCAAATGCATTGTTTCACATGAAGTTTTATGATCAAGATCTACATTCATTGAGGCCACTTCATGCTAGTTTTTAGATTTTTTATCTAATGTTTCAAATAAGGTTTGGTGATTTGTTATGTATTATTGTTCATTCATCATTCCTCATTGCTATTTCATTGTTTTATTACTAGGTTTAATTACCAAAATGGGTTTTGACCAAGGAAAACCCCTATTCACCTAACAAACAACAATTTTCTCTCTCTAATGTGTGATTGCAGATTTTAGATTTAAAATCCTTTGAAGAGAAAATTTGAAGAAAGTTGCAAGGAAATTTATGAAATCATGGAAAATACTCTACATAATTTATTTCTTGATGACAAATAATAAACATCTAGAGTTTGGGAGTGTAGACCAAGCAGAAGAGAGCCCAGAAAGCATTTTTCAAAAATCCTAGCTAGGATCCATTCACGACAGGGAAAATGAATCCTCAATGAGCTTCAAAACAATAGTTTTTGTGAAAGGTACACATTTTTTTTCCCCTTTCTAGATTTTCTTTTTTATTACTATTTCTGTCATATTTGATTACTATTCTTTGTTTGCATTTTATAGCTTTCATTCTGGAGTTTTTTTATTCTGAAACTTTATCCCCAAAGTGCTACTTAGTTCATACGCCCATCCTTACATAGATATGAAATTTGTTGATTCATACCTTGATTTAACTCACCTTTTGGTTGTTAGTAACTTGATTGTTTGGATCCCATTTCCTTGAATGAAATTAGGAAAATAGGCAATTTTGGTGAACCCCCCCTTTTTACAACAAACCAACAACACCTATTTTTCTATGTTTCAACTTTTATCTCTAGCCATATGACTATAGTAACTATTGTCAATAATACACAGATTCTTCTCCTTCTAAGCATTTATAGTAGTTTGAGAAATCATAGCCATCTCAGACTTCTTCTCTTCTTAAACATTTTTCTAGAAATTCTCCAAAACATCACTTCTTCCTTTTTCTAGAAACGGGGAACTCAAAATTACTTTTGTAGTTCCTTGCAATGTGTCCAAATTTTTTTCACTTGAAACATATGACATTAAAGTTTAATAGAGGTGAAAATGCACTATTATTAAAAAAATGGTTCTTATTACCTCAACTCTTTTACAATACACAACCTTATGTCCATAATCATTATAATTAAAACAATAACCTAAAAAAGAAAAACTTGACCTAGTATTGTATCCTTGTCTTTCATATCTCCTCCCTTTGTTTTGTACTTGACTAAATCCATATTTTGATTCATGCTTCAATCACTTCACAATGTCCTCTCTAATTTTGAACTTCCAGAATGTCTCACTTGTAAACTTCCCTTAGTATCCTTCTCTAACTATTTTGTCACCTTTCTCTTCTGGTCATCAAAATTGACTCCAATTTTTCCATGTGAAACTTTCTGATCTACGGTTTTAGTATTTTTAGTGAACTTCAACTATAGCTACTAATTTGACTTCTCAAGCTCTTTTCTAGTTGCAAAATTTTTTTTCTCAAGCTTCTCATAGTTCATGTCTCTTGATAGTTTTTTTTTCATAATTTCTTCAACAATTTTCGCTTCTTTTACCAAAGCTTTCAGATCAACAACCATCTTTTCAACAATATTCAAGTATTTTTTCTATTTTCTATTTGGCTCATACTTCTTTTTGAATTATGATATTAATCTTCTTGATTTCTTTTTTGTCCCATAATATGTTATTCATAAGATTTTCTTCTTCTTCATCATTTTCTATAATCCATTTCAACATCACCATCAACAGTTTCAAAAGCCATGAACACAAATTTTCCATTTTCATCTCTACATGCATCTTCATCTTCTTCTTCAATAGAATATTCTCCTTCCTCATTAGTATAAAAATTGTATGTTTACTTTGTCCTTTGGATCTTCCCTAAAAATATTTCTTCCCATTATTTTTTCAACATTGTTAGCATTCTTATGGGGGCTCTTAGCCATAAAATGTCCAACTTCTAGAAAATTGCAACACTTAAAAGGTAATTTACCTTTATACTTGTAGGAATATCTTTCCAACTTTCTAAAACATTTATTCTTCTAGATCTGATCCATAATCAGAATCTTGATCAACCTGATTCAAAGATACTCTAAAAGTATCTTCACTTTAAAATCTCATTTCAAATGTAGTTAATTTTTCATGCAACTCAATCAGGTTTAAAGTATTGACATGATGTATCTTTAGATTCTTCAATAGAAAAAAAATTAGGATCAAACCTTTTAGATAGGGATCTAAGTACCTTCTTCACAATAATATTCTCATTTAGGGTTTCACCAAGACCTCAAATATGATTGAAAACTTCATCAAACTAGACCATGAATGTAAGGTATAGCCAACAATGGGTAGACTATGTGTTCCTTCATACATGACACATAAAGAATATTGAGGAACCTTTGTATTAAAGCATGTCAAAGGGTTTCTAGGAAAGGTCTATTGAGAGATATCAATAAGGGGGATGGAATGATAAGGTGAACATAAGCATATGGGTAGATTAGGAAAAGTTAATGGATTTCTTGAGTATGATGAGAATGAAGACATAGGATTAAGAGGGTCACTTCTTGACTTTGTTTCTTTGAGAGATATCCCCTAGTTGTTTTAGATGAAGGTTCATGATAAGAGATTGATTTTTTCTCAATTTTATTTTTCACATTATTTTCTAAATTGTCCAATAGTTTTGATTTTTTATTTTGACTAGGGCTGATCCCATAATAGTGGTTTACAATTTTTGGCCAAACTGGACACTGAAATAATTTTTTTTAACTAAATCTTCACTTTTGGGCACCTATAGCGGCTAGAAACCATGAGGAATTTGAAGATGATGGAAATTGAATTTTCGTGACATTTTGTTTGTAGATTGTAAATATATTTTTTTCAAAATTTTTGGAATTAGATTGCACTTGTTTTTCCATCTCCCTCAAAAACTAGTTTTTTTAAGAAAACAACATTTTTAAAAAGTGACGCTCACCATATAATGCATAACTTTTTTTCCATGAAGGATAAAATTCTAATTCTTTCGAATTTAGATTTGTAACTATGATATCTAGTGCTTCTACCTGGTTAGATAGTTTTTTATTAAATATTTTTTCTTTAATCAAGTTTCAAGGTCAAACCAATTACAATTTAGACATAGCGCGACTGTATAACACAAATTTTTTTGTATGTATCAAAATTCAATTTATTTATTTTTGTTGAATCAAAGACACCAATATCTAGTGTACTCATATTTTTCATTTTTTTTTTATAATATTCTATTTTTGCACATGTGCAGAATATAGAGCTTGATTTTCGATGAGAAACCTATGTTCACAAGAAATAAAAAAACAAATATAATAATCAAAGTAAATTTAATTAAAATTATACTTTTTTTGAAGCTTATAATAAGGACTACATACTTACAGAAAAATAAAATTTAAATGAATTCATTTGATCCCCCAAAAGTTAAATCAAAAGCAGTTTTTTATCAGCATTTTGATAGGTGTAAAGGAGACTCTGTTATAGGTATGGTTTAAAAATAGTGGGGTTCTATCCAAGGGGGCTCAGTCTAAGGTGGTTTGATAAAACCATATTCAATTGGAATCCTTTAAATAAAACTTTTCCAGGCTTAAATCATAATATTTTCTAAAAATATCCGATTTCAACAAAAAATAGGATCTCTGAGAAAGTGTAAACCACTATTGTGGCAACACCCCTAGACAAATTTTGTTTGTTTTTGGATCTCCATTTGATAAAGTATTTGTCATGTTTTCCTTTTGATTGATAGGCTTGTTCTTTTGGGATGACACTTATTGATCTATTTCTAGCAAATAGATGGATGTGCATGAGTTGGATGAGATGGTAATGATATTTGATTCATGGAATAGGTTGGTGATGCCCTCAATGGGTTCTTCAGGATTATCCTTTTCAACAATGCTAATTCCAAATGAAGCTTGCACATCCTTAGTGATTGGGAAAGAAAGTTGAATAGAGGAAGAATTTGGATGTATACCATAACCCATGATACTTAATATAAAGGATGATAGCTCATGATATGGAGTGGGAATGAGGGGATCATGAGATGGAAGGGGGTGCTTTTGTATGCCCTCAATTTAAAATAATAATAAAAAAGTGGATTAACATATATTGAAAGGTTTGGATGGATTTGATGGTGGTGTAGGATTATGGTATGCATGAGGATCTATGTGGAAGAATTATAGATTATAGACACCAATTTCAAGGTTTTTAATCTTAGTCTTGATATTTGAGCTAGTGCAAGAGGTAGGTAGAGATGAAGGATTAGTGTATGAAGATGAAGATGGTGATGCAGTGCTGGTGGATACATATTGTGAATGGACATGACTACTTTATAATAAATTTGAGGGTTGGAATTGATTGGAATCAACATGAACACTCACTATAGTTCTATAATGGGTGAACTTTATGCATTGATGGAATGTTAATGGAATGCCATGCATGGTATGGATCCATGGGTAACAAAAGAGGATTTTATAGTTGAGATCAAGGTCTAAGATTTGGCAAGTAATTTCAATTGTAGTTGGTATATTATAGATGAGTAGTTTTATAGAGCCTTTAGATTCATTCTCATATTTTTCATAATCTTTAATGATAATTTAATTTTATGGATTGGAAAATTATCATAATATCCCAGTTGTTTCATTAGACTTAGACTAAAAATATTAAGTACTGGCCCACCATCTACTAAGCACACGTTTGAGTTTGGTTTTATGGATATGGGATTGAAGGTATAGAAGATTGTTATGAGATGGATTGATGAAAGGCATGTCTTAGGAATAGAATATTAGGGATTATAGAGATGACAAGTGTCATATCAAGGCTTGAAATTAGTCAAGATCATTGTCATTAGGGACATGGAATTCACGGAGGGATTAATCAAGAAGGTCCTTGTGGATGAGAGATGTTTTAAGTAGCTCAAGTATAGATTTTTATTGAAGCATTAAATTGTTGAAATGATCATGGATGATATAATTATTTGTAGGTTGGGAGGAGGATGAAGCTCCTTGAATATAAATTTGTAGGTTGGGAGGAGGATGAAGATTCTTGAATATAAATTTTTGTATGCATAAGTCATTGTGTTATATGCAAAATTTTTACCATCATTCCATTGAGGAAAATTCTACTTGTATATATCCAAGGTTTCATTGGGGATGTGTCTCCTTTGATAGATATTTATCCTTTAATTAATAATATATTGGATGGAGTTCCTAAGTTTCATTTATGAGGAGATTTTATGTGCATGGAAACTATGGTACTCACAAAATTCATGTTCTTTATACCAAGAGGGTTTAAGCACATCAGTACCAAAGGTTTTGATATGTTAAAATTGGATCATTTTTTCTTGGGAAAGCTTGTGAAGGACAATATCATTTGGTTCACCCAAAGGTACATATTCTCGTCTAGTGTGTAATTTAAGTTTACCTTTAGGGATAACCACATATTTTTGGGGAGCTAGATTGTTGTGAGATGATGATGGTGGAGGAATTTGAATATGTTTTAATTCAATCACACCATCATTGACCATGTTTTCTATTCTTAAAATAGGATTTTTCAATAGATTGTTAGTTTTTTTCTTTTCCTTCTTTCTATATCTTTACTAGTCCTTTTGTGATAAGTTATTTTTCAATGGCTACTCATTTTTCTATGATTTATTAAAGGAGTGGGAACATTGCATCTAGAGATGGAAGCCTTATTTAGTGTTGAGATTCTGGGCAATGAGAATGATGAATTGATTTTGTGTATGGGCCATGGAAAGTGACTAGTAGGATGTCTCCATATTTATAAGAATTAGGAAAAGGATTCACCATTCATTTGTTTAGTGTTGCAAAGGTCCATCATGGTGATATTTTGTACTATGTTGTAGGGAAGTGAGTGAAAAATTTATTGGCTAGCTCAAAAAATGTTGTGATTATCCTATGGGGGAGGTGAGTGAGCCAATCAAGGGATTCTCACCCAAGCTTCTAGCAAAGAGACTCAAGGAGTAGACATCAAGATAGGATACCTCTTGGAATATGATGTAGAATTCATTTAGTTGCTCTCTAGGAGCTCACTTTCCTTTATACTTGTGAAATTTAGGTATTTCAAAATTTTGGGGAAAGGGAATCATGGTAATGAACTTTTCAAAAGGATAAGCACATAATCCTTGGAATATGTAATATTTCATGTGATTTCCTAATTGAAGTACCCTGAGGGTATCCTTTATTTTTTGCAAATAGTGGGCCAAAGTACTTGTCAAGGTGAAGGGTGGTGATGGATAGTTGGATACAAGATCATTTTTTGAGATGATATATGTTGGTATTGATAAGATGATGGAATGGGATTGCAAGATTGAAGGTGTTGGAGGATATATGACATGGCACTAGAAGAAATTGGATTTGAGGTTTGGATATGATATGATGTGTTAAATATGATGTATGTTGAGATATGAGAGGAGGTGTGCTCACCCGTCATGCCTCTCCCCCAAACCCCCACCCCCGCCCCTACCCCTACCACCAAAATCCATACCTATTTTATATTTTTTTATATAATTGCAAGTCATTTCAACATCGAATAAAAATTGTGATATTTTAAACTGTTGTTTACACATTAGAAATAAAAAGATACATATAAATTTGTTATTTTTTCACTCCACATAGATCAATTCAAATAGAATTAAACAAATTAAAATAATAAATAAAATAAATGTATTGTGGTTGATATGTGTTGTATTCAAAATCCACACAAAAAATAAACACAAAGACATTAGTCACAACCAATGTTGAGATAACTTTTAGGTTTTAGATCTACACAGTAGAAACCATTAGTGAAATCATAGTAATATAAACATAAAAGAATAAAAGAAAAGAAACCAATATATATGAGGATATTCATTGCACTGGAACATTGTAGAATTGAAAACCCTCAGAACAATCATCTCTGTCTCTGTCTCTCTCTCTCTCTATATATATATATAACATAACATAACATAACAAATAAACATATAAGCATGACATTGAACAAAATTTCCAATTTTGTACACATGCCTATAAATATTTTAGGTCTATGAAACTTGCACAACATATAAAAATGGAGGGTTTTTAGTTACCAATATCTAAAAAATGTAAATAACAAGAAAAAAGTGGATAGTGAGTTTCAAAGGAAGAAACAAGTCAAATAAAATTAAGATCCTTAAACAAACCTTAAGAAAGATCCTCCTTCTAGCATTTAGCATGAGCTCTCTTATTTATCTTTCCATTTTCCTCCCTTCCAAACTTGCAAGCACAAACAAAATCAAAATGAGAGAAATTTTTTTTATAAAAAATTCTTAAAGAGTTAGGGCTCGGTTGTGAACCCTAAGATCCAAAGGTCAAGATTAGATCCATTCAAAGGGAAAGATGAAGTGCACACCCATTAATTCTTAATCCATTTTGTTTAATTAATCTTATTTATTTTTAAAATTAAATCATGGTGGGGGCCAATGTGTTTATGACCCTTATGTTAGGTTATCACTTAAGTAGCCTTTTGGAAATACTAAATAAGAGTAACTTTAAAATTTAAAATTTATTTAAGTGGGATTTAATGAGTCAAATTAATTATTTTAAAATTGGATAAGGATAATGGTTTATTTTCCTATTAGACCTTTGCAAAAATTAATTATTCAACTAAATCTCCTGTTGTATAAAAAAAAATCCAAGTAAATGAAAATGAATTAAATAATTACAAAAATTAAACTTAGAGGGGCTAGTCTTATTATCAAAAATACATCTATTAAGTAGATTAATTGCTATAATAGAGAAAATGGATCTTCAAAAGGGATAAATAAATTTAAACCCCTTATAATATAATGGAATTTTAAAGGGAATGTTTTATAATTAACAAGGTTAAATTTCTAAGAAGACATCAAATTGTCAAATGAGGTATTATATAATAATCTAATAATTTGTTCAAATCAAAGAAATCATGGATGATTGATGTGTCGTTCCTCCTTGAAATTTGAGATGACTAAGCCATAACCAAATGTGGTTAAATACATCGATTAAGAGGGAGGTCAAATTTAAGAAACTGAGCACTAGCAAATTTAATGAGTATCAAATATCTATTAAACTATTATAAAAAATAGGTAACCTTAGAGTTATTAATAAATAACAAGGGGAGATTTATTCGTGAAGTTTACTTAGGTATAAAATTGTGCCTACCCATTAAAGTGTTATAAAATTAAATTATTATTAAAACCAATTCATTCAGTTATGGTCATTCCTTAATTAATGGGATGAATAATTAATTTACTATTCAATAAATGAACTAGATCAACTTGAGTAAGATCAATAAAATGAAATTTAGCATAGGTTTCAATGTGACCTCTAATCCTTATCAAATTTATTCTAACCTGAGGTGTATTAAAAATAATTAATGAATTTGGAGTATGAAGGAATTATTGTCCTTGCATAGTATGAATTTAATTTATTCATCTTACCTTGAGTAGGTAAGGTGTTAAAAGTTTGTAGAATTAAATTTGATATGATAAAAAATACATACTAGTATTAGAGATCTTCCAATGAGCTTCTAGATAGATAACCACATTATGATTATACTAAACCACTTGATAAAAACAACTTTAAGGACCTTAGTTTCCTTAGAAATTAATGATTTCTTAACCTTCATTTAACTTGACTAAAACTAAAGGGTGTTTAAACTATAACGAGTCAACCCTTTGTCCTAAACCATAGTCTTCCAAGTCTCAACCTAATCAAAACTTGTTGTATGTTACCTAGACAACCCAAGAAGAGTATATGGAAGTGTGTCAAGTGTACCTAGTAGTGGTTAGTATACAACTTTCATACATATAAATTTTGCACTTGAGTTAGAAAGTGATGCCTAAGGGTGCTTGAAACTCACATCATGTGTAGAATTACACCATAAACACTTAGAGTGTTAATTTTCTTAGTTAATGGGCTAAAAAATATGTAGGTTTTCTTGTTGCAAATTTTAGGCATGACATCACCAAACAAGTCTTGATTGAGTGAGCGTCTTACAACTTTGATCAAATGATGCTATCTACACTTTGAGATACCAATATCACTCTATCCCTTTAGATATTCCACCATAAGATTTGGATAAAGTTTTCCTTAAGGTGATCAAATCCCCAAGCATGCCTCCTAATTGGAAAGACTGTACTAGAATTTTTTGGTTATCCAAGATGACATGTAGTAGAATGGGAGATAACACACATAAATTAGTGAGCCCTCGGTAACACTTAGAAGATATAAAAAATGAATAATATGATATTTCTAGTCTCCAAGCTCACATTAAGTGCAAGGATAGAGCATAGATCTACACACACTTTCAAACATAGAGAATAATGTTCTTTAAGGCACTAAGCTACTTTAGATGCCTACATTGGTGAAATTTATATCAAAAAATATGTATTGAAATAAATTAGTAATATTAATGGTAATATTATTTGGAAAACATTAGGTAGCTACCCAACTTGTTTGTTAGTAAAAAGTAAAGGTTAGATGAGAAAAATGATTCAAAAACCCTATAAATTACAAGTTGGAATAGAAGCACATATTTTTCCTAATAGAGGTGTCATTTCATGTAAAAAAAATAAAAACTTATTGATACAGAGTTGTAGTTCTATGAAACAAATGTTTCAATTCACAAACATGGCCTAAAAACGACCTCTAAGAACAAAAGGTGAGGTTTTTCACCAACGAAGTTGTGAAACCTACAAGATAAATCTATATGATACTTGAAAACATAAATATCTAGCCAAAATATGTTACATTATATGCTCAAAAGATCTAAATATGAAGCAAACCCCAAATCTCCTAGAAATATATGTTTTTTGCAAGAAAAAAATGAATCAAACTACAAAATAGAGTGTTAGATTGATTAAGTCCTACAAAAAATGTCTTATTTTTTTGTGAAAACCTATATTAGGCTCATAATTATCAAATCCAATTGGTGCAGGAGCACCTAAGGAACAATAGATAGTTCCATTAGGTAAATAAGAAATCCAGTAGGATAATTTTTGTTTTGTTTTCAAAAGGTAATGTTGACCATTGTGTAGAGTGCTTAGGGATGTTTTTGATCTGTTGGAAAGAAGTTGACAAGAGTTAAATAGGTTTAGAACATCATCTTGCTAAGTTGTCAAAGTTGGCAAAGGTTGAAAGAAAACACAATGGGTTTTATAACTTTTGCCATTAGGTCATCAATAGGTTTGACCAAAGAAAATCAACTATTTTTGGAGCCTATTTAAGGGATGATTCGACTCTGGAGCAAGGTTGGAAGCTTTGATGTTTTGGGGAAATTTTGAGAAATTGAAGAAAACAACGTTCTGTGCAAAAATTCTTGACTTTTGCATCTTGATTGAGTTTTAATGGATTAGATCTATTTTCTGTTTTGTTGCAGGATGTAGTGTAGTTGGAATTCAAGCATTTTATATCATTAAATAGCTTCTTGTACAATTTTTAAGCATCTTTTTGTAAATAGTTCATTGTTGCCCTGTTGCTGGTCTGAACCAGATTGTTTTTAGAAAATGGGGTGCTAGAGCACTTTTCCACCGTACAAACCATACAACCTTTTAGAAATAGTGCCTAGACACCATGTTTGTACATATGTTAGTTGGTAGGCTTTGTGTGAGTGGAGGAGTTGCAAGCAAGGTCTTGCCCTAGGCGAGCCAGATAGAGTCTGATTAGGGAAGACAGGGAGTGAAATATACATATCTTACAGGGGTGTTAAGATTTTGAAGAAATTCCTTTTGGTGAATTTTGTTGAGGGTCTTAGCAAGGCCTGGCAGTTAGGAGGAGGTTCTATCAAATCATTTGGTGGGAGAAACCTTTGACAATTTGAAATAGCTTGGGAAAGGCTAGTAAACCCTAGGTTTTTGACCATTTTTGTGTATGAGCAGTGTGCGAGTAGTGGTGGTTTAAAAACCTGAAAAATATTCAAGGTGAGGACATAGAGACCACTAATTCCAAGCAAAGAACCCAGGTCTTTTGGTGGGATTTGGATAAAATTGCATTTTAGCCAAAGTAAGAGACCTAATTGGGGCTCTAGGATTGTAGCCTTTTCTAACCCTAGAAGAGGGTTCAGTGGAAGCGATGGGTAAAAGGAGTCTTGTGATGGTATAAGAACCCTAGTTAGATTACCTTGAAGATTTTACAACATTTTTACACCTCTGCAAGTACCTAATTGAATGTTGAGAGTAATTGGCCTTTAGGGAAGAATAAGGGCCAAGGAGAGGAAGTGGCAAGGCACCAAGATTGGCTTGGTAGTATAGAAGAATATTGATAGAGGGGTTGGCTAGTAATACCAGGGGTGCCTATACCTATGATAGGACCTAAAGGTTAAGGTGAAGGAGTCACCTAGAAGTTCTTGTGAACAAAGACCAAAGCATGGGACAGTGAGTGTCTCATCCAACCCCTGCCCTATCAGATTGGTATCATAGCAAGCAAAAGATTTGGGAAGAATCTTGTATGTCAAACATTGAGTCAAGTGGTTCTTCCATCATGGTGAAAAATTCTGAGTTGGCCAAGAGGGTTGAAGAGCAAGAGGAGGACAACAAGTTGTTAAAAGAAAGAATAGAGCAACTTGAGAAGGCATTGAATAGTGTGAAGTTGGAAGGAAAAGTACCAAAGGAAGAAGAGGTTGCAGAGGAAGACAAGATCCCTGAACCTGACCCTGTTTTGGAGGAAGAACCTTTCTTGAAAGAATTAAAGACGTTGAGTGGAAAAGGACTAGAGGGCATACCACTATTTAGTGGAAAAATGGAAGCTGAATTGGTCATGGATTGGATAGAGGGCATGGAAAACCATTTTGAGTGTGATGACATTACTGAGGCACAAAAGGAAAAGGTGGCAAAATCAAGACTAAGAGGATCTACTTTGACATGGTGGAAATTTATTCAGACAGAGAGGGAAAAAGAAGGTAAACAACCCATTTCAACTTGGAAAGGAATGGTTGCCAAGATAAGAGAAGCATATATGCCAGATGACTATGAGATTCAGTTACACAAGAAGAGGCAAAGCTTAAGACACAAATACCAAGATGTGAGCACTTATACTGAAAATTTTCAAAAACTTTGTATGAGGTCCAATGTTATAGAGGATGAGAGTCTTAAGGTAGCTAGATACCTTAACGGTTTGAAATGGAACATCCAAGAAGAGATGGCTCTATTAAGTCCTAAGATAGTACATTAGTGTTACCAATTGGCTATCAAGATTGAGGAAAGAAGCAAGAGGAAGCAAGACTAGGCTTCTAAAGGTAGAGGCAAAGGTAGAGATCAAAGAGATCAAAGAGGACATCGAGGTGGCTATCAAGGTAGAGGCAATGACCAAAGAAATCAAGGAGAGTCTAAACTCATTGAGCATGGAGGTGAAACATCTTCTAGAGGAGGATACAATAGGGGCAGAGGACCTCAAGGAGGTTCAAACAGAGGAAGAGGAGAAAGTAGGAACAATTCTTATTTTGCAAAGATGAAATGTTACCATTGTGGACAAGTAGGTCACCCTACTTAGAGGTGCCCAAAGAAAGCATCTTCATCAAGCAATGAAAAGAGAGTGGCTTATGCACAAGAGGACACCATGAGTCCTAAGGAATATGAGGTAGGAGAGAATCTGATGTTCAATAGAGTTTTGATCAGACAACTGGTTAAAGAAGAACCTAAATAGAGGAGAGCTCTATTTAGAGTAAGATGCAAGATACTTGGAAAAGTGTGCAAGGTCATAGTAGATTCAGGTTCAATAGATAATATAATCTTAGAGGAGGCAGTAATGAAACAAAAATTGGAAAAGGTACCCCATACTAACTCTTACAAGGTCACATGGCTAAATAAAGGGCAGAGTGTATTAGTAAATGAGCAAGTAATGGTGGAGTTTTCCATTAGAGGATACAAGGATGAGTTAGTTTGTGATGTTTTACCCATGGATGCTTGCCATCTACTACTGGGTAGACCATGTCAGTATGACAGAAGTGTTATGTATGATGGGAAAGAGAACACCATCTCATTCAAGAAGGATGGGAAGACTTTTAAGTTGTAGTCATTGTCAGAAGAAGATGAAGGACAGTCAAAGACACTAAAAATTATGTTGAGTAGTGGTAAAGAGTCCTTAACAACCTACATCAAGGGAGTGAAGGACATGTGGTCATGTTACAACCTAAAGAGGAAGATAAGGCTGAAAAGACAGTCCTACCTAAAGCAGTTCAAAAATTACTTGATAAGTACAAGAGCATAGTTAGTGATGGTACACCTGCAACTTTACCACCAAAGAGAGCTATAAGTCATCAAATTGACTTCATACCTAGAGCCTCATTACCTAACAAAGCAACATACAAACTTACACCATATCAGAATCTAGAAGTAGCTAGTCAAGTGCAAGAATTATTGGATCAAGGATTGATTCAAAAGAGCATCAGCCCATGTGTAGTACTAGTGGTTTTAGCAACCAAGAAAGGAGGTAAGTGGAGGTTATGCACTGATTCTAGAGAAATAAATAGGATCACCATTAGGTATAGGTTTCCTATTCCTAGAATTGAAGACTTGATGGATTGTCTTGGAGGCGCTCAGTTCTTCACAAAGTTGGATCTTAAGAGTGGATACCATCAAATGAGAATTAAGGATGGTGATGAGTGGAAGACAAATTTTAAGACAAATGATGGGTTATATGAGTGGAGAGTTATGCCATTTGGCCTCTCTAATTCCCCTAGCACATTCATGAGGCTCATGAATGAAGTACTTAAGGATTTTATAGGGATATTTGTGGTAGTGTATCTTGATGACATCCTCATATATAGCAAGACAGTAGAAGAGCATTTGAAACATGTGGAGCAAGTTCTTAGAAGGTTGCAAGAAGAGAAGTTGGCAATTAATCTAGAGAAGTGTGAGTTCTTTAAGCAAGAGCTTGTCTATTTGGGTTTTTTAGTGTCCAAAGGATGATTGAAGATGGATCCAAGCAAGGTGGAAGCTATCCTAAACTAGCCTACACCAACTATAGGGACTGAGGTAAGAAGTTTTCATGGATTGGCTCAATTTTATAGGAAATTCATAAGAAACTTTAGTGGCATATGTGCACCAGTCTTAGATACAATCAAGGGTAGTATAAAAACTAAGTTTGTGTCGACTCAAGAAGCTGAGAAAGGGTTTGAGAAACTGAAATAAGAGGTGGCAACTCAACCAATTCTCTTATTACCTAGCTTTGACAAGTTGTTCACTGTTGAATGTGATGCAAGTGGAGTGGCAGTAGGAGGAGTGCTAAGTCAAGAGGGCAGACCTATAGCCTTCTTTAGTGAGAAGCTCAATGAAGCTAAGAAGTATTCAACCTATGAATTAGAACTTTATGCTTTGGTTCAGTCACTTAGAAAATGGAGGCATTACCTTCTACTCAAGGAGTTTGTAGTCTTTACTGACAATCAGGCACTCAGCTTTATCAACGCCCAAGAGAAGTTGAGTAATAGGCATTTGCAATGGATGGAATACATCCAAGCCTTTACTTTTACCATTAAGCATAAGAAAGGGTAGTTGAAAAAAGTAGCAGATGCATTGAGCAGGAGATTGTTGACAGTCCAAGAGATACAGATCCAGGGCATTGGCATAGAGAGTTTCAAGGATCTATATGGAGAAGATGAAGACTTTTCAGAGGTCTATAAGGTATGTTCTAACTTTGAGAACCATTTCCATAGCCAATACTCTGAATATACTTTGCAAAGTGGGTTATTGTTTAAGGGAAATCAGTTATGTGTTCCAAGAGGTTCAATGAGGGAAAATATGATTTAGGAAAAGCATAATGGCAGTCTTAGTGGACATTTTGGCATTAATAAGACTTTAGAACTAGTGCAAAGATTTTATTATTGGCCTAAGTTGGCAAGAGATGTTAGAAAGTATGTGGAACAATGTGTTGTGTGTATGAAAGCTAAGGGAGGAGCTAGTAATGCTGGTTTATATCAACCTCTACCCATTCCTAACAGACCATGGGAGTGTGTGAGCATGGATTTTTTGGTAGGCCTTTCTAAGACCAAGACTGGTTTTGACAGTGTTTATGTAGTGGTAGACAGATTTAGCAAGATGAGTCATTTTATCCCTTGCAAAACTACTCATGATGCTAGTTACATAGCTCATTTTTTTTCAAAGAAGTTGTAAGGATCCATGGACTACCTTTAAGCATAGTTTCTAACAGAGATGTGAAGTTCATCAGTCACTTTTGGAAGACTCTATGGAGTAGATTGGGTACAAATCTATCATTTGGATCAGCTTACCATCCTTAGACCAATGGTCGAATAGAGGTGGTTAACAGGGTGCTTGGTAATCTTTTAAGGTGCCTAACTAAGGAATATGGACAAACATGGGATATGGTTATCTCCCAAGCTGAGTATGCTTATAATGACAGTGTAAACAGGACCACATGGAAGAGTCCATTTGAGGTTGTGTATGGGATGCACCCAAGAGGCATCTGTGAGCTCAAATACCTTGGAGCTATGGAACATAGAAGTGGACATGCATAAGACTTTATTCAGACCATGAAGGAGATTCAGGAGCAAGTCAAGAGGACAGTCACTGATGCTACAAAAAAGTTGAAGGAGAAGGCAGATTTAACAAGGAAGGATGTGCAATTTCAAGTAGGAGACTATGTCATGGTCCACCTTAATAAGTCAAGGTTGCAGAAGGGAATGTCCACCAAGTTGTAGATGAAAAGAGTGGGTCCATGCAAGATCTTGGCCAAGTATGGGCAGAATGCATACAAGTTGGAGTTACCTATTGATCTAGGACTCTCATCGGTGTTCAATGTAGCTGATTTGATCAAGTATAAGGGAAAAGACAAGGATTTGGATCAGGACAGTAATGAGATCTTTAGGGACATCAGCAACATATTCTTACCTAGTCAAGATAAGCCTCAGGCAGAGAAGATCTTGGAGTCTAGAGTACATAAGTCTATAAGGCACAAGGTATACATGGAGCACCTTATCAAGTGGAAGAACAAGCATGAATCATAAACTACATGGGTACAAGAAGATTAGTTCCAGAAGTTTGGTATTGACCTATCATTGGTCTCTCCTTCCATTCCCTAGTGTTTGGATGAGAGGGGGAGAATGGTGCAGGAGCACCTAAGGAACAATAGACAGTTCCATTAGGTAAATAAGAAATCCAGTAGGATAATTTTTGTTTTGTTTTCAAAAGGTCATGTTGACCATTGTGTAGAGTGCTTAGGGATGTTTTTGATCTGTTGGAAATAATTTGACAAGAGTTAAATAGGTTTAGAACATCATCTTGCTAAGTTGTCAAAGTTGGCAAAGGTTGAAAGAAAACACAATGGGTTTTATAAATTTTGCCATTAGGTCATCAATAGGTTCGACCAAAGAAACTCAACTATTTTTGGAGCCTATTTAAGGGATGATTCAATCCTGGAGCAGGGTTGGAAGCTTTGATGTTTTGGGGAAATCTTGAGAATTTGAAGAAAACAGCGTTCTGTGCAAAAATTCCTGACTTTTGTAGCTTGATTGAGTTTTAATGGATTAGATCTATTTTCTGTTTTGTTGCAGGATGTAGTGTAGTTTGCATTCAATAATTTTGTATCATTAAATAGCTTCTTGTACAATTTTTAAGCATCTATTTGTAAATAGTTCATTGTTGCCTTGTTGTTGGTCTGAACCAGACTGTTTTTAAAAAATGGGGTGCTAGAGCACTTTTCCACCATACAAACCATATGGCCTTTTGGAAACAATTCCTAGACACCATGTTTGTACATATGTTAGTTGGTAGGCTTTGTGTGAGTGGAGGAGTTGCTAGCAAGGTCTTGCCCTAGGCGAGCCAGACAGAGTCCGGCTAGGGAAGACAGGGAGTGAAAGATACATATCTTACAGGGGTGTTAAGATTTTGAAGAAATTCCTTTTGGTGAATTTTGTTGAGGGTCTTGGCAAGGCTTGGCAGTCAGGATGAGGTTCTATCAAATCATTTGGTGGGAGAAACCTTTGACAGTTTGAAACAGCTTGGGAAAGGCTAGTAAACCCTAGGTTTTTGACCATTTTTGTGTATGACCAGTGTGCGAGTAGTGCTGGTTTAAAACCCTAAAAATCTTCAAGGTGAGGACATAGGGACCACTAATTCCAAGCAAAGAACCCAGGTCTTTTGGTGGGATTTGGAGAAAATTGCACTTTACCCGGAGTAAGAGATCTAATTGGGGCTCTAGGCTTGTAGCCTTTTCTAACCCTAGAAGAGGGTTCAGTGGAAGCGATGGGTAAAAGGAGTCTTGTGATGGTATAAGAACCCTAGTTAGATTACCTTGAAGCTTTTACAACATTTTTACACCTCTGTAAGTACCTAGTTGAATGTTGAGAGTAATTGGCCTTTAGGGAAGAATAAGGGCCAAGGAGAGGAAGTGGCAAGGCACCATGATTGGCTTGGTAGTATGGAAGAATATTGATAGAGGGGTTGGCTAGTAATACCAGGGGTGCCTATACCTATGATAGGACCTAAAGGTTAAGGTGAAGGAGTCACCTAGAAGTTCTTGTGAACAAATACCAGAGCATGGGACAGTGAATGTCTCATCCAACCCCTACCCTATTCACATAACAAAAGTGTAGTGTTGGGTGATTGAGGTACCACTTGATAGAAAAGAGGATCCTTTTTGTGAGAGAAAGGTGTAGCTTTGTGAGATAAAGGTACCTTTTTGTGAGACAAAGGTGCCACTTCATAGTGTGAGACCAAAAATTAACATCCGTATTAAAAAAATTATAAAAAGTCTTCAAGAAAAATGTCAAAACATGGATACTCAGGTTTGGAAAAATCAAGAGGTTGGAAAAAATTCAAGAAAAAATAGTTAAAAGCAATACAAAGCACCTTCACCTAGAGTATTTTTTCTATCTTTCATGAGTAGAAATAGAGTGATCCCCTATTCCATTTGAAATTCTCTTTGATATTGATATCCACATTATTCAATGTTCTAGCAGAACCTTGATATGATTGAGAGATAAATGATCAAAATGACAGAATTTAGGTATGATCGCTTGATAAGTGATGAAAAATGAAGAATTATAGTCTCTATATATTGATATTTTAAGAGGAAAACTTAATGGTTAGAAATTATTAATGATGGATGGTTAAGATTGAGGGAAGACTAGGTTTTAGATCAAGGATAAAATCATGTGATAAGTGTCACATAATGGATAGGGATAAGGAAAAAAGTCCTATGGAAATGGCTAGAATTAAGAAGTTCATAGATATGGATGAATAAGATGGAAAAAGAGTTTGAATTTTGGATAGGTGTCAAGGTTCAATGAATCTAGACAAGAAGTTCGTTAAACATGTGAAAGGGACAATTGTCACATAAGAACATGTAACATCCCACTACGCAACCTTGAAGGGTGAGAGCCAAAAGACAACAAGATAATTTTTTTTTTGATAAAATAAAGATTAACTTACACAAAAAGCAGTTTACAATATAATATATCAACAACTAGATGGCTAAGCATGGCTAAACAAAAACCAACTTAGGAGAGGACTAATCCACCCTCCAAAGAAAATATGAACATGAGCAAACATAATAGCTCTAGAAAATTTTCTCTGGAAGCCCTGCTCTGGAACTTCCTACTCTGGAACTTCCTTCTTCGGAACTGCCTACTCTAGAACTTCTTGCTCCAGAACCTGCTACTCCGGAACTTCTTGCTTTGAAACCTACTGCTCCAGAAATTTGTAGTAGTGACATAGAACAACAAACATAAAGTGTCGATGTGCTGAAACTATAGTAGCAACAACACAGACCAAAATAAAAAGCGGCAATGCATCAGAACTTTTGTAGACTAAAACATGAAGGAAATATACAACCAAAGTTCTAACTTTTGCATGGAAAATATTGAAGAAAAATCCATTATGATCATCATAATACAAGCAAGTCTAATACCAACATAAAAACTTGTAAACCAAATATAAACATCTTATTTCTTCTCATTAATCTATATGATTACATTTTCACTCTCAAGCGAGTACAATATACATAAAGGAAAATACAAGAGTACAAAGGAATAGCCAAGAATAAGATATACCAATGAATAAAATAGCATAAGAGAGAATAGCTCCAATTGGTGCTCCAGTAACTTGTACATCGGTCCCCAATGGTGGTGGCAACGCCTCCCTACCATGTGGACTCAAAAGAGGCCACCCCACCATGCTCGGAGGTAGTCACAAGGCCCAAGCAGAAAAATAAGGCAAGGGTAAGATATAGACAATACTCACATCAAACACAAAGAAAACATGGAATACAATGCATTAATCTGATGTCACAACATGGAGATGCACATACAATAACATGTCAGGTACTACTCATGACTACTAAGGTGTGAGGTGCTAGAGAGCAGACCAGAAGGAGCATCATCATGGGTGCTCGAAGGGATGGCACCACATGAAATCAAGTACACCTCTCATACGAATGAAGAAGGTTGATCATGCCCAAATCAATTCCCTATAGAAAAATGACTCAACTCCATATAGAAAGATAGGCTATCTCAAGTACATCCTTAGCCTTTATAAGTGCTCAAGGCCATGCACGAGGACACATTATCTTATAACTGTTTTACTCCATCTCGTTTAACCAAATGAGGGATCCAAACAAACATGAAACAAGAGGAAAAGCCACAATTTTCAGTCATAGAAACCATTTAAAACAACCAAGCTAATATTGTTGTAAAAAGACACATTTAACAGCTAAAATTCAACATGAAAAAGAGGCATAAAATTACATAAAAATTCAAAGTACCCGAATTAAAAATATAAGTTTGACCCAGTTTAGATTTCGGTGTTTAAAGTTGGAATCCACCTTCAATTTTTAATTTTATGACCCATAATAATGTGTTGTACTGAAAAATGTCATTTAATGCATGGTTGGCCAAAAACATGGAAAATGAAAGTGCCCAAATTAAAAATAAAAAAAAAAGACCTAGTTAATATTTTGACATTTCTACATGGAATCCAATTTTATTTTAAAATTTTAATAGGTGGTAAAAGAGCAGCAAATAGCCGGTATTGGCATGGTGTGATGGTTTATAGGTGGCATTGTTGTTCTTACCACCAAGATTCAAACCCCATTGGGGTGGTATTGTTGATTGGTTGTATCTGGTTCATAGCTTTGGTCAAAAGTGTTTACCCCTTGAATAAAAAAGAGCATCAAATAAAAATGTCATTTAACAAGAAGGCACAAATTTGTGCAAAAATGAAAGTGCCCAGAATTAAAATATGCAAAAGACTGAGTTGATATCTTGGCATTTCTACATGAAATCCACCCTTAAAATTCATTTTTGGCAAGCAGATAATGAGAAGCAAGGAAAAACACATTTTTACAAACTGGGAAAAAATGAAGAATATGAAAGAACCCATAAATCAAATTTTATTCAACAAACCATTTCATATTTGTTGGAAATGAATAAAAATCTGCTATACAAAATACTATAGGGCAAAAAATTGAATTTAAAACATCCATCATTCAAACCCTCAAGCAATACAAAAATGAAATAGAGGAGTTCCTCCAATTTTCATAAAATAAAAATAACCTAGATCAGAAAAATCCCAACCATATAACAAACATGAGTAAATGACCAAATTACCACCCATACAAAATGGAAGGTAAATATAAGAATACCTCAATTTGCTCCAAAACAAAAATGGAGGAATTTTCTAATTGTAAAGCATGGTTGGGTTCCAAATGAGGGCAATGAGAAGGAAATGGCATGCTAAAATCAACAAATAGATGCCCACAAAATCTTCTCAGCAAAAACTCCACATTTCTCCCTAACTCTATCACTCAGTTCATGGGATTTTTCCTTCTCCTTCCAAAACAAAAAAATTCTTCCCTTCCAAAAGAATCACACTCTCCAAAACAAAAATGAATATATATATAT
>VDFB02193867.1:534543070-534643604 GCA_007258455.2 Sequoia sempervirens | reverse complement strand
GATAGAGAATCCAATGTAGTGGTAACTAAGTATGCCCATTACAGAAAAGCCATGGATGAAATTATGGAGTCTGATTGGCCATCTGAGGAAGAATGTGAAGAATGGGGGAGGGTGTATGTTGGAAAATTTGGTTTGTGAGTTGAAATGTGAAACATATACTTGGTCAATTATTGTATAGGTCTAGCCATAGAAGTTAAAAGTGTATAAAATATATGTTTCATAGAAAAATATTAAATTGTTGGTGATGTGAAATGCTGACTAAAATGCTAACTAATTTTTTTAATCCACATCAGTTTTCCATTTTTGTTTGATAAAATAAAGGTGTTTCTAGAAGACGTTTATTCTTTTTGACATTTTATTTTGAAGGAAAAAGCTAATCCTCATAATGAATGTAAATGAACTTTGTCTTGTATGAATTCCCCCCAGTTTCATAAATGTAAATATACCTGAATTGGGGAATCTGTCTTCTTGCGGTCCAATCCTATAGTGACATGTGTACACTTGGCCTAAAGCTTGTTTTTCTCCCTTATTCCATAAAAGGGAATTCAAGGCCATTTGTACGAGTATTTTTTTTGAATACTAGAGTTGTATTGTGAGAATTAAGAACACAGAGATAATATGTTTAGTCTTTATTGATTTTATTTAGTCTAGGTAGCATATTTTGTCAAATGTATGGCTTCTGGACATATCTGAATGATAATGGAGATTTTCCAAGTCTATAGTCTCTCCATTTTGATTGTGTATATGAATTATTAATGAAAATATTGATTAGAGATCATTTCATTAAATGTCATCATTTCATACTTTGATATATGTTTTGAATTTGGCTCTTGTTCATAGAAGTTAAATCACTTGAATGAAATCATGAATTCTTATGGAGGATCTAGGGATATGATAAGTAGTCTTTAGAATTTGGTTATTAATCTATGAATTGCTAAGTAATCCTGCATAGATCTTGAATGTCCATAATTAAATGTTCCTTATGTTTCAATTTTCTTAGACTCCTAGCCCATAGATAATGGAACTGATCATAAATCATTTCAATATATCCATGATCCCAATTATCCAACCTAAGAAAAATATTTTAAAATAATCATCGACCTATCTTGAATTTATGGTGTTTGTGTTATCTTGGTATTCTCGGCTTAACGTGTGTAGTTTGTTCGAGAAATTGCCAACTCCTTGATGAATTTCATCTTATTAGCTATGGATTAGAAAACATCTATTTAAATATACAATGTACACATGATTTTTTTCAAATAATATCATAATATACATTATGGGATTTCCCTCCCAAGTTTTACAGAGCTCGAAGTGCAAGAGATAAAGTAATTGATGCCATATCTTGTTAGCTAGCCACTTGTCTAGCAGATATTCGAAAATTGATCCCAAAAAACTCATCGGTACCTGTTAATACCTAATTGGTTCATTGTGAAAACAAACAACACAAGGCTATGAGGCTTCAATTACTTAGGCAAGGTACTTAACCCTGACTTAAAAATTTCACAAAAAGATCAATACACATTTAATTTTTAGGCCTGACAATCTTGGGCACTTCTATCAAGTCATCCAAAAATATTGAGAACAAATCTTAGGGTGATTCTTCCTCATGTCTTTTGATTTCATACAATTTTCTAACAGAAGACATTTGATCAACCTTGCTCAATTTTTTTTGATGTGTAGCTGGGATCTAACTACAATCCACATATCGTGGTGATGGGAAAATAAAAACAATAGAATCATTTTCATCTTGACAGGCATCTCTACTGCTTGATCTATTGGGTTCATTTGCATAAAATGCACTAGGATAACCAACACTAATAGCCAAATATACTTTCATCATTGAATATTTTAAGTTGTTTTCAATATGCATGGTAATTTGATATGCTTGATACAATGTTGCAGGCTCTTTATCCCTTAATAGATAACTAATATTACTATCAAATGCACCAAGGTACACAACCAAACAATTAGCATCATTTGGTTGAAATTTTTTAGGAATATCCCTTATGGTCTTTGCAAATATAAGATTGAAAGTAGGAATCAACTCAATTTCATTTCTATGGATTTCCATAAAGTTTTTTCTTACCACATTTAGATTTACTCTTTCACCAAATTTTTCCATGAACACTACTTTAAAATCATCTTAGGAATGTATAGAGGATGTTGGTAGAAAGGAGAACCAATCTCTTGCATCTCCTTTTAAAGACTAAACAAAAAACTTCATGACAACATCTTCAAAGTCCAATTCATAATCTCCCATTACATCGGCAAACTCCTGCAAATGCTTACTTGTTGATTTAGATTTTTCACCATTGAACTTTGGTAGCTTATCTTTGATTTTAGATGGTACAACATTTGGGTAACCAAAAATGCTACTAAAATTTATAGCTCTGTAGCTTTTACTATTGAAATTTCTTTGACATGACAGAGGTTTCCCATTATGCATAGTTACATTTAGATCCACACCAAGATGTGGGGTTTGATAATACATTTTCACACACCTTAAAAGGCTTGTCACATTCACCTTGTAATTACATAAGGTAGTTCAAAATCCCTTTGCAATTATGATCTTAAACCTCTACAATGCAAATATTTTATCTATGCCTTGCTTAAGATCCTTCAATAGGTAAAATTCAAAGATATAACATACTTCTTCGTCATAATACATGAATTTCACTTTCTCTTTAGAAGCATGTAAAATTACCCACCCTATTCCCTCTCTTAGTGTTATTTCACCAAATTGGGAAATATTTAGATCTTAATTTTTGAAATTTTCCCATAAGTTGCTTGCAAACATGATAAAATTTATAACATTTTCTTTAGATTTATGAGAATACTTTGAAATTTGTAGCAGTCATCCACTTCTCTTCTTTGAAATTTGAAGATCTAGAACTTTTACATATTCTTTATCAGGTTCTTTAGTCAGTGTCACCACCTCTCTTCATAGAGGATTAAACTTCAAACACTATGAAGTTATTTCAAAGGTAGATCTCATTTTGGGTCTTCTCCAACAACAAAGTCATACTAAAATCCTTCAAACTTTGTTGTAACTAAATATTTTCTAGGTCCAAGAACTTCTCATCATTTGAATGAAAAGTTTAGGTTCACCAAACAATTGACTTTGTGATACAACAATCTACAACTGGAGAATAAAAATTGTCCCCAACAAAGTCATCAATTTTGTTGGTGAATTAGATGGGAAAATAAGATTCCATAATTTTCAATCTCTTCTTATAAACTATTATGAAACTTCAATAACTCTTAAGGCTAGGTGATCTTCTATCAGATATCTTTCAAAATTCTCCCAAACAGAGTCAACACTTTTGCTGGTGACTTTTCTAGTAGGACCTTGAAATCCTCTAAAGGGTAGCCAACCCTTATGCTTAAGGACATTCAAAGTTATTGCCCAAGAAATAAATAAGGATTTTAGGGCCCTTATTCCTACTCTTTAGGCTCTTTGAGACCTAGGAGGGTGTTCCTTGTCATGTTCATGAGGTATTTATTTGATTGATAACACTTCCACACACATATCAATTCCTCTTAAGTGAAAATAGACATTATTAACTAAAGGTTTGGCCAACCTTTGAGTGAATTACTATCTATTGATAAGAATCAGGTGATACTTCAAATTCATACATCATAATTGAAAGATTTTCAATGATTTTTATTCTCATTCTGAATCCCCAACTGGGTGCATTACTAGCTCACTTATCTATAAGATAACACAATGCATAGACCAATGCTTTGTCTATTGGGCTAATGGAGTCAAATTTGTAACAACTAGTAATATATTAGCCATTTAACCCAAAAATTGGTGGACTATTATCATAATAGTTTATAGTATAAAAATTGACAACATCTAAAACTGATGTAGAGCATGGTATCAAAGGTCAAAAACTCACTCAATCAACTATTTTCCAAATTCTCAACACCTCAAACAAAGGGTATTCCTCCACAAACTGTCTTTAGGCTTGTAGGTCAACAAACAAGCTTTTTCTAGCATATCTTGCAAGGAAAACCTCAAACCCACAATCTAAAAGCTATTTTTGAATACCATTTTGGGATTTATTAAACATATCAAAACTTAGGTATGGTTTTTTTGTAACACAAGGTTCAAACTTAGACTGTCCTTCTTGAAGCCTAGAAACATGAAGGCAAAAAATTGAGTTTTTTGGCCATAAATTTCAATATAGAAATGATCTCTAGATTTGTAAAGGAAGTTTTAGATACCCATTTGGGGTTTATATAACATACTTTAGAATCAAGGCAGGGTACTTTGTACAAAATGTTTCAAAAATTGATTGTTCTTTTGCCAATTAGATAAAAAACACAAGGAAATCCTACCTAGGGCATCACCAAAACACATTCAAACCAAAACCTTGGAACCTAAAATCTTTGAATAAGTAAATAAACACAAAAATACTCCATCTCACAATATTTCAAATTTTTCCACCATGGGAATGGTGAGAAATTACATTTTGAAGTCCATTAGAAACCCTAACCAAGATTTTGGACAATTTTCAGTAAATCACCTATAACTTTCTCCAAACTCAATGAAAAACCACCAAAATAGTTGAAAATTAAAGGTGATTCATTCCTATGGAAGATAAAATCATGTGTGGGTCATAAAAACTCTGTAGAAGCCATACAAAATCAATAGAACAGGCAAAAACATGGTAACACTAAAAAAAATATGTTTAAATTTTTTCATCAAAATCTTCATTACATGTTCTCCAACCATTTGTTCAACCATACAAGGAATTTTTAAGTTACAATAGTTCAACTTCCCCAAAAAAATGCAAAAATGCAAAGTTGCTTTGACAATGTTTGCAACATAGAACAACTTTTACAAAATGGACTCCAAAATGACTAAAGACACTCTAAAGCAAGAAACATGGTCTTAATAGACCTTATTACAACCAAAAAGTGACTCAATCACAAAAATGTAACATTTAACCCCCTTTTGCATCATGAAGACTAGGTGCCTCTACACCATACTCCTAGGCAAAGTAAAGATTCAAGCTTTGCTTGAATAGAAGGTAGCAACTTGAGAATCATGCTTGAAAACTTTTGTCTGATGTTTTTAAATCTGTGCACATTGGCTTCTTTAAAATAACTCCATGTTTTCTTCATTTTCACTATAGGTTTCTTGAACACTTGGAAAAGGTATGTGAATTTGTCAAAATAAACCTTCCAAAAAAGTGCATCATTTGTATTGGCACCATTTCCTTCTTTAGAAGCATTGCATTCTTCATTTTTTTGCCATAGATTGTTGTATATGACAAACCAGCCCCTAGAACAAAAGCTATATAGTAACTAACACCTTTCCTTGGAAGAAAAAAGTCAGAAAATTTATCAACCACTATGTCTACATGATCTTTCAAGATATCCTGAACTTTCCAAGGCAACTCTTCAATGCTTGTTAATGTCAAAATAGGATTAGGTTTTATTACCATTGTATTACCTACCTCTTCCCCTTTTATTGGATTTTTCTTGTCCTTCATCAAAAAAGACTCCCAAATGTCAGGTTTTGTTGTCCTCTCTTACATTCTTCTCTTCAAAATAATCTTCTTGATAGGCCATTTGAGCCTCTTTCTTATCAAAAAATTCCAACCACTTTCTTGTTCTGCCTTCTCAAGGCACTATAATATCTCAAGTTTCATTCTCTCCTGCATCTTTTCTTGAATTTCTTTCATTTTATCCAAGGCTTGTCTCAACTATATTATCTATTTTCACATGTTTATTTTTTCTTCTTTCTCATTTTTCTTTTTCAAGTCTCCCATTTCTCTTTTCTTTTCTCTTATTTCTTGCTTGGTACCTCCTTACTCTGCAAGTCTCCATGGATAAATCTTCTCAAAATTTCCGTTCTTCTTTCTCAAGAAAGTCCCTTTCACCTTGTTTCTTCTTGTCTTCATGATACCTCACATAAGTTTCCTCATTTCTTCATTACCTAGTCTTTTGGCATTGAGGTTCTTGAATCAACCTACAAAAGACAACTCACAAACTCCAAAAAAAAATTGATTGTCTAGATCTTTGGGCTCTAATACCAATTTAATTTATATTATGGCGTCAAAGGTCAAAAAATCGCTCAATCACCTATTTTCCAAATTCTTAACATCTCAAAGGGTCTTCCTTCACAAACTATCTTTAGGCTTATAGTGCAACAAATAAGTTTTTTTTGGCATATCTTGCAGGGAGGACCTCAAACCCACAATCTAAAAACTATTTTGAGTACCCTTTTGGGAGTTTTAAACATATCCAAAACTTAGGTATGGTTTTTTTGTAACACAAGGCTCAAACCTAAACTGTCCTTTCTTGAAGCTTAGAAACATAGGGGCAAAAAATTGAGTTTTTTGGAAATAAATTTCAGTAAACATATGATCTCTAGATTATAAAGGAAAATTTAGATACCCATTTGGGCTTTATACAATATAATTTAGAATCAAGGTATGTTAATTTGTACAAAACCTTCAAAATTGATTATTCTTCTACCAATTAGATAGAAAACATAAGGAAATCCGACCTAGGGAATCACCAAAAAACATGCAAACTAAAACTTTGGAACTTAAAATATTGGAATAAGTAAACCAATAGAAAAGTACTCCATCTCACAAGATTTCAGATTTTTCCACCATGGGAATGGTGAGAAATTATATTTTGAAGTCCACTAGAAACCTTAACTAGGGTTCTAGATAGTTTTCAATTAATCACCTATAACTTTCTCCGAACTCAATGAAAAACCACCAAACTAGTTGCAATTGAAAGATTCATTCCTCTACAAGATAAAATTATGTGCAAGTCATAAAAATTCCATACAAGCCATACAAAATCAAGAGAATAGGCAAAAGCATGGTAAAACTAAAAAAATTGTGTTTATTTCTTCATCAAAAATTTCATTACATGTTATACAACCCTTTTTTCAACAATACAAAGAATTTTTAAACCTTTCCCAACCTTTTCCAATGGTTCACAACTGATTTTTAAGTTACAACCATTCAAATTCCCTAAAAAATGCAAAGTTGTTATAACAATTTTTGCAACTTTTTGCACCAAAGAGCGAATTTTACAAAATGGACTCCAAAATGACTCAAAAAACCCTAAAACATGAAACATGGTCTTAATAGACCTTATTACAACCAAAAAGTGACTCAATCACAAAAACTAAACATTTAACCCCCTTTTGCATCATGAAGACTAGGTGCCCCTACACCAAAAACATAACTTCTTACCAAATCCTATGCATTCTTTTACAAACCTGTGACCCAATTCAAGCATTTAATCAACTCTTTTAGTTGAAGTAAAAAATGAACCACACATTTTATTAAACAATTGAAGATAAACAAAAGGACCATTGATATTTTCATTTATAATTTGAAAGAGAATTACATAGGAGAGTATACATTTTAGAACTAAGATTTTCTTTAATATATGTGACTTTTATAAAACCATTTTAAGATCATTACACTTATGAATCAAAACCTGGACTCCATACAGTTCTATTCATTAATCATCTATTTACAATATGCTCTTTCTTAAGCTTCACTATTCACTTGGACCATTATGAGACTCAAAATTTGAACCCCCTATAATGAGCCATGAAATCCCTTTTATAGATAAAGGGAGCAAAAAAAAATTGACTCATTACAATTACATTTCATTTCAAAAAAAAATTCATTAGCATTTTAGATATTCCCCAAACAGTTATACATAATCATTAGAAAAATAGGGGAAGACAAAATTCACACCATTTTCCGAAGAGAAGTTACAAGTTGAGACTGCCAAATCACTGTTAATCATTATCGAGACACCACATTCCATGTCCACATTAAATTCATAGATTCCTCATGATATTGGCCAAAAGGAACCCAAGTTAGCACAAAGTGGAAAAAGGACCGTCAAAACAACATTATCACCAAAATGGAAAAAGCCAAGACCCAGATACAATTTTTCTCATTTAGAACCTAAATACACACACCCACTTAATGTTTTTGTAGAAGCTGGAGAAGCCACCACTTCCTCTTCATCAGTGTCCTTTAGGTTACCCATGGAAAGTAGGTAATAGCAGTATCCTGATTTAATTTTAGTCATACTATTTGAGGGACCATTAGAGATTTCATTGGGAGAACTATGTTGCTCCATATAAGCTTGATTATGCTTAATCATCTTCCCTACCTTCCTTACAAAATTTATAGGATACTTCTCTTTAAAGTTGACTGCACTTCCCATCACAACTTGGCTCCTTAAATGATAATTACTCTTCACACCAGCCTGTCCTCACTTCTTACTATAGGTACTCATCTTGCCCTCTTCCTTTGGAGTTGGAATGGCCATAGGTGTGCTTTACACATTCTTTGGAACATCATCTGGTGATCCCTGCAAGATAAGTCTTCTTGAACTTCATATTGGGGAGGAGGATATAGTGGGATTACTCATTTTCACTGAAGATAAGCTAAGAAAAATAAAATTTCACAATCACAGATTAACCTTTCACTAGTTTCTAGAAAGAATGAGAAATAAAAACTATCACCACTCTATTCACATAATTAGAATTTTTAGTTTTTGATTGTAACAGTGAAAATACAAAGGCTATCAAATCTTAGTTATTAGGCATCTTGAGCATGTTGATCAACAATGCTTAACAAAATCAACATGAGCCAGCAGTGATCAACCATTGGATCTTACATCATGACTGTTAATCATATGGGTGCATCAAAATCTGTGTATCATATTCAATGGTTGCAGGAGAGTAATCACTCACAGACATCAAGATCAAATTTTATTAATCCTAGAGGTGCCCTCTTCCACTAATGTTCACTCACATGAAGAAAAATAGCTATCATGCTCATATCTTTGGTTTCAAATAAGAACAGTTGATCCCCTGGTAAAGTGGTGCGTCAAATGACTTAGATTGAGTCAATCTTATTTGAAATTACTTTGCTATTGTGTGCCAATTCCTAGCCAATGAGATTCATCTAGCTAGATGCAAACACACCCAACTAAGGGCCCCACCATTCATCTCCAAGCGAGGGCAAAGATCCATGTGTCACAAGCCCATTGGCCCCACAAATTTTAATAAATCCTTATTTAAATTGCTCGGGGTTGGTGGGGAAGGACTAAGATTAACCCTCAACATTCCATTTCCACTATTGATTTGAGAATTGACAACTATAGGCTCAATAGTGAATATTGGTCCTTGCACCTACAATAGTACACATTTCAATAGCTCGCTGACCACGTAGATTTTATTAGACCATTATTTTAATTGCGTAGGGTTGGAAAGGAATGGCCCTGATTGATTCATGAGATTGAACAATCCATTAATCTGCATATGAAAATAAAGTTATTTCTAAAGTCGTGGCCATGACTAGGTCGATGAGACTTGACCCTCAGGAATAAAGACTTAGAAATTAAGTGATTTTAATATGAAATATTGAGCCTGGCCATAGGAAAAATTAGATCATAGACTTGTGTTGAATGACCGAAAAACTTAACCAAAGGGTTGGTGAGAAAGATGACTTCAAAGGATCGAGTTACAACTTAAATGACTAAAAACCTGGTGTGACAGGTCAACAAAAGGTTAGAATGTTCAGGGTTTATAACTAAAAAATGTGAAATGAGGGATTTTGACAACAAAAACCTAAACCCTACCCTAGACATAGAAGCACCAAAAATCATGACAAGGGAAGAACCTACTCAACTTTTTTAAAAAAATTCAGAACCTCTACTAGTCAACATCCATATGCATACATGTATATACATTCAATATATGTTCACCTTATCAATAAAGTATATTAATATAAGGAAGAACTCATAATCTCCAAACATATAAACATCATCCAAGAATGTACTCAATAGTAATCAAGACCCTTACTAATGGAAACATATCATACTAAAGGATGACTTACCAATTCCCAACACTATGAATAGTCTCAACCATTCTACTGTGAGTGTGTGTGTAAGCTCAATTAGGTTTCTTTACTGGATTTGATTATAAGGGAAAAATAGGTTTTCACGGGACCCAAAACCCTTTACAACTTAAGGTACAAAAAGTTTCTCAAGAGATAATAAACTAAAACACCAGAAGTAGCACAAAACCCAAAATACCAGAAGAAACAAAATGCTACTCGAAAGATAAAACACTAAACTAATAGCATTAACCAACATCAACAAAATAGCAAAATAATAGGAAAGAAACCAAGACCCAACAATAGTAAACACACAAAAAACAAACAACATGACACTACTTCATGTTGCTTAAGGTGTTAGCCATCTCAATCTCCTAGCTCCTATGCAGCCCAATCATTTCCAACAACTCTTTCTTCTCAGCTTCAAAGGACTTCTTCCATTCAACTAGCCCTCTAGCAACAGGGCCTTTACCATCAACCTTTGTACCTTTTTTCCCTTTACCTTTGGCCACATGGTCCTTCTCTATTAACTCAGAAAAATATAGTTGGTCCTCTCTAAGCTCACTGATCTTGTGAAACATGACCTCTAAATAATTTGCACTATTCTTTACTAAAATGTGACATGTATGGAGAAGTTTCTTTATGTCTAAATTAGTCTCCAATACCTTGGCATCAAGACCAGCCAAACGTTGCTCACACAGGGACTTGAAATCATAGAATGATCTCTCAAGATCAACAATTCTGTCAAATAGAATATTTGAGGTCGAGCCTTTCGGGATATTCTACAAATTTTCCTTCAAAACCCTTAATTTGATGTTTACCTTGTTAAATTCCTAGAGAGTCCATTTATCCAATTTGAAATTAATAGTGCCCCCTACCCTTTCCATGTCAACAAACTCAAACATACAGGTGAAATCTTCATTAAGATAGTAGAATTCCTTTGATAGGGGATTAACCTTTAGAGGCTTTGACTTCACATGCTTTTGCTCAACATCATCCTCCTCTTGATCATTGTTCTCACCCTCTGGTTCCATAATAGGAGGGCTATGAACTGGGGAATGATCAATGTTCACCGCTTTTTCCTCTAGAGCTTTCTTCTCACAAAGCACCATGGTATCCTTAACCATATCTTTCAAGGCCTAATTCTTCATCTTGGCTATGCACTTAGAAACCCTTTTGCACTTCTCCATGGCCTCTATTGTCACCACATTTTCCTAAAGCCCCTCTACCTTACCACCAACCTCTAAATCACCCTGTGATATAAGAGGGATTCACTAAACATGGGTCTCTCCTTTCTTAAGAGATCACCAGTGAATGAACTTCCCTTATACACTTGGATATGGATAGGATTAACAAGGTGATCAGAAACTAGGACTTAGTTGTGTTCCAGGAGAAACAGTTTGAGATCCCGAAAGAGCGAAACAAAGAGATTCATGACTCAAAAGAGGGACCTCTTGGCCAAAAGACTCGAGCGCAGTTTTGGGATGCCAACACAGTGCATTTTCATTTAAGACATGTGCTGGTGTCTTATGCTAAAAAAAGCTTAGAAACGTAAATGGCTAGGATCTAGTCTCACTTCTAAGCTCAGGTCTAGGTTGTACTGAATGAAAGAATGAAACAGAGAATTAGAAACTAGAGTAAACACAAAAGGGTTTGAGGAAAGTTCACCTAATTTTTGGGCTTTCGGGCCTTCACTCCATGCTCCGCTTCGCAACCTAAACACAAGAGAATGAGGGGAAAGGTTGGGGATGTATAGTAGTCTACCTTAGTTAGACCCCACTTTGGTATTCCTACCTCCACGGATAGCCAGGTTTGGAAAGGAGTAAAAGCATGTGGTGAAAGCATAATCACTTGGGAGTAGAACCCAACATGAAGTAGTAAATGGACAAGTACAAAAGGAAAGTGATAGAGAGAGAGATAGTTTTATCCATGGGTCTAGACCCTCTTCGAAGCACACAGATGCACCACTAAGTGTTGCTTGTTGTTGCTATGGACCTCACTTTGGCATGGCTTTGCTTGGGAGAGTGCTGCTATTAAAGATGAAGAGAAATCAATAATGCTACAAGTAGTCGGATAGCTAGAATAAATTCCTTCCAACCTCAAATGAGGGAAAGAGAGGAGTTTTTAATTAATGCAAGGGTGACAAAGAGTTGTTACATTTGAATCCTGGCTACTAAAGCGTGTGTCAAGAGAATCAGGATGCTAGATTCTTCCTTTCAAACTTAGAAAACCACCAGGACGTTAGTGCACCACGCGGACGTCTACATGTCTCGCAGGCATCCAGAGCCTATTTTTCTGAGAAACGTGTCATTAGGCTTTTTTCACTCAGCCACAAGTTCTCATGGAGTCCGAATCATAGAATTTGACTCATGAGAATTTTATCATTAATGCTCCAAGGTGTCATAAATGCTAGGCAAAAGTGCAAAAATTATGGAATTGCCCCTAGGTGCAATTGACATTACATTTTTCCCCCACTTTAGTGGGTTTGATTTTGGGAAAAATCAGCCTCACTAAAGTAGAAAAGGATTTTTTGTCCAAATTTTGAATTTTACAGAATTGTGTGCCAAGAAAAAGAGGCCTCAAAGGTCACTACGGTCAAGCTAGTTGGTACTGAAGGTGCCCCTAGCGTCTGAGCTCAACAAACAATGTCAGAATGGCTCAGAAAAATTGTTCAAAGATTTATCTTGCAAAACTCAAATTTTGGGCGAGCTTCCAAAAATCATAAGAAATTCTATAGAGAGAGGAATGATCAAGAAAGAGTCGTAATTTCAGAAGAAAAATATGATCAAGAGACAACCTTATGCCTCCTCCTAAGTTTTCCCTTGGTGGAGCAAAGTTAAGAGAATCTAGGGAGCCACAAGCTCTAAGGAAATGGGCCTTAGGGGGCCTATATATACCTAGGTGGGCCCTTAGAAGGGTCATTTTCACTATTCACTATGAGCAGATTGTTGACTTTTGTGAGAGAAAAGTTAGCAAAATTTCAAGTAGGAGGGAGTATAATGGCCCAGGTTGGAGCAGCTACATTAGCACATCGCCCGTGGTCAAGAGGTCGACCGTCTTTAACCTCATTTTTGTTCTTTTTGGTCTTTTAGTTCATTTCAAGGTATTTTGCTGCGCATCTTCAAAATGCGTCTACATCCAAAACCTATGGTGTCCACGAAACACACCAACGTATGTAAAGTGTGCATGTCTCTCGATTCATCATTGTTGTCTTGGAGACATGCTGGCAGCATCGAGCGGCCCAGGATATATGCGCGACATAGAGATGTCTACATGGCACATAATTGTCTTTAACACCTTTTCATCAAATTTTTCAAAAAATTGATGTTTTGAGATATAATTTTTATTTTTTTTATAAGAGTATATAGAGATGAGAGAGCACCCAGGAGGGCATGCATTTTGGCTCATCCATGAGTAGAGAGACTGCCTATCAAATGATCATGTCACACACCTTGAGCAGTTATGCTCGCCATGCATTTACCATGCCATAGATGAGGTACCATGATCAAATGCTTACAATACTAATGGAGCGATTGGATGCCACCATGTCGTATTTCCATCTTCCATGTGGAGAGATGATGATTACTCTCAAGGACATCTACTAGATCCTCGGGCTAGCCATCGCATGTAGCAGTCTGGACAATACACGCAGTGGGAGTGGGAGGGAGGGCGTCCTCTTGCTCGGGGCAGAAAAATGGTGACGATGACACTAGTCACATCTATACACATTGATATGATCATACACAGACCACCATGCCGCTGCTCTGTCAGGTGATGGTGGTGACAGTTGCATTCCCTATTACTATAGATGGGTAAGGCTCACACCTACATGGGGGCCTCATCCATACTATTAGAGAGATGGTTGAGCAAAGGACTATTTTTTCTTGGGGGTGGAGGATGCTTGCACACCTCTACTAGGAGTTAGGCCGATACGTTCACTATGAGTACTATAGCATGACAACATGCACACTTTTGTAGGTGTTGGCCTTCTCCCACATCATGTGAACCCAACTAGTCATTTTTCCCCAGTGATGGTCGTATGATCTTCCCATGGCCCACTGGTTCAACATGGTTGACTAGTGGAGGTTCGAGGATCTACATTTTTGGCAGCTACAGTTCGATACTGTAGCCATAGGCAACATACAGTGGCGACCTCACTGATATTTTAGAGGGGTAGATGACAATAGGCACATGAAGAACCTATAGCATGAATGTTTTCTCATTGGTCGCTAAGACTACATTATTGTACCATACAATTAGAGCAGGATTATGCGCTAGCATGGCCGCCCTTAGATGATCCCTCCAGACATGCCCACATACACCAAGGATTATAGGAGTGTGGTGAGGGTTGGGGATGACCATCAGCCCACTATCAAAAATATTTCCTTTTCTAAATATGATGACTTTGACCATGATCTACTACCCGTGGGGACAATAAATAATGTTGAGTTCATGAATGATTTTGTGCGGTGGTGGGAAAGGCACCATTTTGCTCGATGTTTGGCGAGGGTGCCATAGGAAGGGACCCTAGCCCATAGGGGGAATTTCCACCCCCACTCCCATAGGTCTGGAGGAGAGGTTGGTAGTAGGTAGGTGAGGAGGAGGGGGAGGAGAAGGAGGAGGCATCAGAGGAGGAGCAGGTAGCAGAGGAGGAGCAGGCCACACCTGTGAGGCCATGGTGGCAGTGAAGTAGGCCAAACCCTCCACCAACTAACCCCATCTCTTGGGAACTGCCAGCTTCTTCCATAGCGGAAGCAGCTTTAGCGTCACCAGGAGGGGCCACTGGCTCTGACGGTGCGAGTCTAGCACTGACCCCCACCCTAATCCAACATGGTAGCCAAGGGATCTAGGTATACAAGCTATGTTATTTATGTTTTCATACTCTTAGTTATTGTTTTCATAATACATGTATACATATGCCATGTGGCACTGATACCTCTTTCTTTCTTTGTGATTGTAGAGGACACATAGTGATGGTCTGGGCTCATTGTTTAGTGTGTCTCAGAGGTCACTCCCCATGTTCCAACCTAGGTATCAGTCCTTGAGGCATACTGGATAGTATTTGTAGGATGTCATGCCCCCAACTTCGAGCCTATTGCATGCTTGAGGACCGCATATGAGGAATGGGGCATTAAGATTGTCTAGCTCATGGTGGAGTTGGCTACTGTTTAGAGACAACAAGCACAACTGTTAGGGGAGCTACGGATGAAACTCACCAAGCAAGACACAACAGTGAGTAGGGTTGATGCCACTGAGTAGGGATGTGACACTCTGCAGAGTTGTCTTGATGACCTTGTGAATAATCTAGTGACCCTTATCCCACAAGATGTCCAACAACTACAACAAGAGCTTATATATGCAAGGATGACTATCTCTTCACTTCATGGGGAGATCCAAGGGATGCAAGCAACATTGTCTATATAGCGTTCACAACAATCTTGCTCCCAGACCACTATCCAACTGCCCTAGAGGGTGCCAAAGTAGCTAGTAGAACCAAAGGGTTCAAGGAGCCATGCACTATAGTGCTATCAATTTTTGTACATCATTTTTGTAATGAGATCACATATGCACATATACTTGTATATCTTTGTACAGATACATATTCACTAGCCACTCATTTTTTTGATAGTAGTGGCTTGATACATGTACATGACATTTGATACATTCATGCATATATATATATATATACATCAATTTTGACATCATTGCATTGTTTATGTGGATGTGTATATTTTTTATTTTCATGTATGTTTATGTCAATGATGTTATATGCTCATATGGATGCATGTTTACATTAGATGCTATTATGATTTAATAAAAACACATGATTGTATGTTAATTAAATGCGATAATGATCTAACTCTCCTAAAAAAATGCAACGTGATGCATGATTACCCATACACACACATGTGGTCGTATCATAACACAAAAATTTTCATAATGTGTTAATGAGTTATGTCAACATATGCAACATTACTCCCCTTTTGTAGAGAGAACACCACATAGATGACACATAGAACACTACACATAGTATCAACAAAGATGCATCTCATTAACATGATTTTTTAGAGGTGTTCCATCCGTAGAGGATAATCCATAGGCACCTGAACCATACACAAAGATCACGATGTAAGGACCTAACCGGTTAGAACTAAACTTCCCTATTTTATCAAGTGGGGCATTTACATTTCTCTGATTCTTGTAGAGAACCAGGTCTCTGATCTTAAAGGTCGTAGGTAACACACTCTGATTGTATTGTCTTGAAAGTGATCATTGATAAGCTTTAAGATGGTCGAGGGCCTGCATTCAGCGCTCATCGAGCATCTCTAGCGTATGCAAATGATTAACCTAGTAGGTTTCATCATCAATTAACCCTCAAAGGGAAACTCACAGAGATGGAATTTCCAACTCTAGATGAATGATAGCTTCAACACCATACACCAGGTTGTAAGGTGTCATTCTCGTTGTCATACGAACACTCATGCGGTAGGTCCACAAAGCATACATCAATTGAATATGCTAATCCTTACCGTAATTATTAACTATTTTATGAAGAATGAGTTTAAGAGTTTTGTTGGATTCTTTTTCTTGGCTAATAGACTGTGGATAGTATGATGTAGAGAACCTATGTTAAATGTGATTTTTTTCTAGGAATTGGTTTACTTCTTTATTTTTGAATGGCGTAACATTGTTAGAAACAAGTGTATCAGGCAATCCAAAATGAGAAATGATGTTATTCATGAGAATGCTACAAATAGCTTCAACCCATTTCGTGAAGTAATCTATGGTGGTGATGATAAAGGTATGTCCCTTAGAAGACGAAGGTGATAGTTTTCCAATGATATACAACCCACATTTTGTGAATGGCCAAGGAGAGGTTTGGTTTTGTAACTCTTGACCAAGTGTGTGGATAAGATGGTTGTGTTGTTGACATTGTAGGCACTTTTTGACAAAGTCAAAGGAATCTTGTTCCATTGTTTTCCAATAGTATCCCATGTGTATCAATTTTCTTGCTAGAGATCTACCACCAAAATGTACACCCTCAGAGTCTAAATGAGCTTCCTTAAGGGAAAGGGGTATCTCTGCTTTAGTGAGACATCTGAGAAGCAAGTTGTTATAAGATTTTCAGTAAAGAATGTCAAATAAAATAACATAATGCATTGAAATATTTTGTATACGAGTGTTATCATTCTTTGGCGCATCATCAGAAAAGTTTCTAGTTTTTAGGTAATTATAGATACTAGGAAACCACTCCCCCAAGTCTACGTGGGAACACACAAGGGAGTAAAGTCGATCAAAAACCATGAGGGTTCATAGGACGTGAACCATGAAGTGGTTCCAAAGGCACCAAGGAAGCAACACTTTCCATGGCATCAACATGTCTATTCTCCCTCCTGGGGACACTGTCTATTATGAAGGAGGAGAACCAATTAAAGAAGGAAAAAGAAAGGTCTCGATAATGGGACAACTTGATTTGTTTAGCTTGATAGATTCCTGTAATATGATTCACAGCTAGCTTAGAATCACCTAGTATACGGAGATGCCTAAAATTAAGTGTGATCGTGACATGTAATCTAGCTATAAGGGCTTCATATTCATCAACATTGTTAGTGCAGGGAAAATCTAATCGAAAGGAAAAAGGGATCAGTTTACCTTCAGGGGACATAAAAAATTATCCCTCCTCCAGAACTAGTCTGACACCTCGATCTGTTGAAGTACATTTTCCACTCAAGGTCATGGTTAACTACAAAAATATTCTCATCAGGAAATAAATCTAACCTTGGGAAGGAATGAGATGAGGGAGTGTTTGCTAACTGATTAGCAACTGCTTGACCCTTTATTGACTTCTGAGTAACAAACTTTATGTCAAACTCAGAGAGTAACAAGACCCATTTCACTAACCTTCCCACCAGGTTGACACTAGAGAATAGATGTTTCAAGAGATTTTTCTTCACTATGACATGTGTCTCAGCATGGAGAAGGTAGTGCCTCAACTTTTGTGTGGCAAAGACAAGAGAAAGGAATATTTTCTCCATGGAGGAATAATAGGTTTCATAATCAACTAGGACATGACTAATATAATAGAGTGCTCACTCCTTTCTTGTGTCATCATATTGAGCCAATAAGGCTACTAAAGCATATGGTGACATGGCAAGATAAAGAAAAAAGGGTCTATCTTGGATAGCTAGCATTAGTATGGGAGGATGAGCCAAGTAAGCCTTGAATGATTCAAAATATTTTTGGAACTCCTCATCCCATATGAAGCGAACATCCCTTTTTAGCAAGTGAGTATAAGGGTACGATCAACCAACTGAGATATGAATCTATGAATTGTCTAAATCTTCCCTTGTAGGCTTGGAAACTCAGTAATGTTCCTCGGTGGAGACATGTTAACAATGGAATCAATTTTATTTGTATCAACTTCGATCCCATGATGTGAAACTATGAACCCCAAAAGCTTACCGATGTCCATGTTGAAAAAGAACTTATGGGGGTTAAGTCTAATCTTGTAGAGTCAAGGTTTCTTGAAGATAAGACAAAGGTTTTTTACATGGTCTTGATGAGTTACCAACTTTTCCAAGATATCATCAACATAATCCTCTAAGATATTATGGATAAAGTCATGAAATATTAAGGTCATTGCCCATTGGGATGTCATTGCAACATTATTTAACCCAAAGGGAATGACCACATAGTAGAAGGTCCCCCAAGGGGTAATAAAGGTTGTCTTGTACTAATCCTTCAGGTTAATATGGATCTAATTTTAACCTAAGAAGCCATCCATAAAATATAATAATGCATGGCATGTGGTTGAGTCCACAATCATATCTATATTAGGTAGTGGAAAATAATCCTTAAGAGAAGCCTTATTCATATCCCTAAAGTCAATACATATAAAAATTTGACTGCCAAGTTTATTAACAGAAACTATGCTTGAAATCCAAGGGGAATAGTCAATGGGACGGATAAATCCTACTTTCAATAATTTATCTATCTCAGTCTTGACGATCAATGCCACCATGAGGTTTATCTTTCATATTTTTTGCTTAACCAACTTGGCATTGGGAGATAAAATGATATTGTGAACCATTATAGACTCATCAATACTGGGTATGTCCCCATACGTCCAAGAAAAAATATCAGGATGAGAGTGTAAGAGATTAGAATGTTCATCTACTTATTCTAAAGAGAGACATTTTCCAATATTAATTACTTTTTCCAAAGACTTGGGGTCCATAAAGACTCCAAAAATATCTCCTTTAAGGAAGGAACTATGGTCTTCAGGATGAGATATCTGTACATCATCACTAACGTTAGATAGAAGGTCATCCTCATCAATACTTAAAACAAATTCTCCAAAATATGCCTACTTATGGAGGCGGTATGGGAATGATTTATTATGGTGGTAAGGAGGCAAAGGGGAATAGACACATAAAAACTCCTCTAGCACTTCATCCAATGAAAATACACCCTCTCCCTATCCTCTATCAACTTGGGATGGACCAAGCTCAATGGCTCAATGGTAACCATATTAACACTCCATGAAGGATTTTGCTTAAATTGTTCAAGAGAGCACCCCAAACCCAGATAGTATTGTCATGACTTGTACTAGATAGGGAATTGAATTCACTACTTGATACACCCTAGGCCTTTCTTCCCATAGCCATACCAAGAGGCAAGTTCATATCCAAACCCATAGAAAGTCTGCAAGACTTTAGGAGGTGGTGGTTCCATGTAAAGAGTTTCATTCCACCAGTGTATTGAATGTCTCTATGGGAGCACTCCTGCCTTCTTTATCGGGTTTTCCAACCTCTTTTGTAGGAGGTTAATTACTCTCCTTAGTGGAAGGAGTTATTTCCTAGACAAGGTCACATTCCTCTTCTCCAGCAAGAGCATCATCCTCATTTGTGTCGGAGGTCTTAGGAAATTCTATGCAGGAGCGGTTCGCTTTGTATTCTATGATAAAGAACTAAGAGAACTCCAAGGAACCCCAATCATCACCAAAGGAAAGCATTTCTTTTAGAAGAAGGGGAAGATGGAGGAGACTTAGGATCTTCTACTTTAGGTGGTTCTTCTCTATCGACAATCACTCTAAGAACAAATTCCACAAAGGGTATCAACAAGGAATCAACAAGGAACATGCCATAGCATCAATGGTTAAGGATGGGATGCAATTCTTAAGAGTGGATGCTTCTGTAGTATGATTGACAACCACTAACATGCAAAGATGGACAACTTCCGGTTCTTCCTTAACAATAACCACTTGATTATTCACAATGAACCTCAACAAACAGTGTAAGGTAGATGTTACATCACCCATAACATGAATCCAAGGTCTCCCCAAGAGAAGGTTATATGGTAGAGGGCTAGGCATCACATAGACCAACCTAGGTAAGGTAATGAGGCCTAGTTTCAAAGGTAGTATTATCATCCCTAGAGCTTGGAAGCCAATGTTATCAAACTCATGAATATACAAGGAAGAAGTTGCTAAAGAAGATGAATCAACCTTAATTTTAGTTAGTAGGTCCATACGCAAATGTTGAGAACTGAACTGGTGTTAATGAGAGTATACCTAGTACTGATATTATTAACATTAATTATAATCATCAAGGGATTTACTTGCTTCTACACATTCAGAGGTGGGAGTTCTTGTAGGTGGGACGTAATATTCAGTGAATCTGCATGAATATGTGCCAACAATGCATTAACATACATGTGCCTAGAGGAAGTAGGAAAGATAATCTTTTGTAAAGCTTCCTGAAGCATCTCTTGATAAACCGAAGCAATCTGAAGCAAAACCAAAAGCAAGATCTCAGTCAAAGTAACACGAAGTTGCTCGACGAGATCATAATCACTAGGTACTTTGACCATAGGTTCAAGTGCTGAAGGAATATTTGGTTGCAAAGGTGGTAAAGAAGTGGGAGTTTGAGTAGGCTGCAATGCAGGAACAAAAGGCTATTGGTCCAAATTCTATTTATTTCTTCTTGTAGGATATGTGTGTCTAACAACATTATAAAAGGTAGAGTTCATAGCTTTAATAAACTATGAGTAGAGGTATGAAAAATCACTATAACATGAAATCCCATAGATTGAAGAGTTGATGGGGGTCACATAAATGATGGGTTTCTTATGGCTTAGAGGAGCCACAGGGACTACCACCACATTTATTGACTTGTCATTCTTGTCATCCTACCAAGAGAATGCTTTGTTTGGGAGATTTTCTTATAGGGGAGGATGCCAATATGAACATGAATAACAGGGTGATCAGAAAATAGGACTTAGTTATGTTCCAAGAGAAACAGTTTCAAATCCTAAAAGAGAAAAACTAGAAGATTCCTGCCTCAAAAGAGGGAGTTCTCATCCAAAAGACTCTAGTGCAGTTTTGAGATGCTAGTGCGACGCGCTGTCCTCAAAGATACACATTGGCTTCCTAAGCTATGAAAAGCTTAGAAATGCAAATGGGAAAGATCTAGTCTCATTTCTAAGCTCGGGTCTAGGTTGTACTAAACAAAAGAACTAAAGAAAGAGTCAAAAATTAGAGTAAACACAAGAGGGTTTGAGGGAAGTTCACCTGCTTTTCAGCTTTTCTGGCCTTCACTCCACGCTTCACTTCGTGACCTACACATAAGAGAACAAGGGGTAAGGTTGGGGATGTGTAGGGGCTTGCCTCAATTAGACCCCCCTCTTTGGTATTCCTACCTCCACATAAAACTAGGTTTGGAAAGGAGTAAAAGCATGTGGTGAAGTAATACTCGCTCGAGAGTAGAACCTACACCATGAAGTAGTAAATGGAAAAGTACAAAAGGAAAGTGATAGAGAGAGAGTTTTACCCACGATTCTAGACCCTCTTTGCAGCACATGGATGCACTACTGAGTGCTACTTGTTGCTACTGGGGGGACCCCAGAGTGGCATGGCTTTTCTTGTGATTCCTTCTATCAAAGATGAAGATAACTCAATAATGTTGCAAGTAGTCAAAGAGGTAGAATAAACACCTTCCAACCTCAAATGAGGGAAAGAGAGGAGTTTTTAATGCATGCAAGGGAGGAAAAGAGCAATTACATTCAAATCCTAACTACTAAGACATGTGTCAAGAGAGTCAGGATGCTAGATTCTATGTTTCAAACTCGGAAAACTATCAAGATGTTAGCGTGTTGCATAGACGTTCACATGTCACGTAGGCATCTAGAGCCTATTTTTCTGGGAAACATGTCATTAGGCTTTTGTCGCTCAGCCACAAGTCCTCATGGAGTTAGAATCACAAAATTTTGACTTATTGGAATTTTTTCATTAATGCTCCAAGGTGTCATAAATGCTAGGTAAAAGTGCAAAAATGTGAAATTTCCCCTAGGTGCAATTCTGTGACATTACACACCCTAGCAAAGGTTTCTTTATTGGTTACCCGGCCAATTTCTTCTCCTTGAGTGATACTTCCCCTTGCTCTTGTAGGATTGAATATGAACCCACATACAAATTAACACATTCCCATGGTAGTCTACTATTCAACAAAATATGCATTTACATAATACTTTTCCATAGTTAGAATATCCAATTCCATAACCATTCATTTCCAAATATGCATTTCATCACATAACATTAAATTAAATAAACATTATTTCATAGTTCATTGATAAAAAAGTGCAAGCACATATATTCTCAATTAGAATTCCAAAGACATTCACACATGCAATAATTTACCCTAGCATTGAAATAGTAAATAGGTAAACACATAATGGGGTGTGACAATTTTCAAGGAATTCAAGGGAAAATTTATAGTAGATATCAATATTCCATTTTCATCTCAAAGAATTTATTGCATCATGCATGTTGTTTGAGATCTATTTAAGCATATCAAAGGCATTGTTTCACATTAAGTTTCATGATCAAGATCTACATTCATTGAGGCCACTTCATGCTAGTTTGCATATTTTTTATCCAAGGTTTCAAATAATTTTTGGTTAGTTGTTACACATTGTTGTTCATTCATCATTCCTACATGCCATTTCATTGTTTCATTAAAAGGTTTAATTACCAAAATGGAGTTTGACCAAGGCAAACCCACATTCACCTAACAAACAACATTTTTCTCTCTTTGATGTGTGATTGTATATAATTTTAGGTTGATCATCCTTTGAAGAGGAAAATGGAAGAAAGTTGCAAAGTTGTCAAAGTTGCAAGGAAATTTTTCAAATCGAAAACTCCTATACAAAATTTATTTCTAGTTGTTTGATAGTAAAAATTTGGAATTTGGGAGTGCAGATCGAGCATAAGAGAACCCAATTTTTTTTTTTCAGAAACCCTAGCTAGGACCCATTCACCATAGGGTGGATGAGTCCTGAGGGAGCTTTAAAATTTGACTTTTGGTGAAAGGTACAATTATTTTTCCCCTTTCCAGATCTACCTTTTGATTACTAATTATGTCAGACTTGATTATTATTCTTCATTTGTATTTTATAGCTTGCATTTTGGAATTTATTTTATTGTCTTCAACTCTCTCCCCAAAGTGCTATTTAGTTCATAGCTGCATCCCTACATAGATAGGAAATTTGTTGATTCATACTTTGATTTGACTCACTTTGTGGTTGTTAGTCACTTCATTATTTGGATCTGATTTCTTTGAATAAAATTAGGAAAATAGGTCATTCTGGTGAGCCCTGTTATTTTTCTATGTTTCATTGTGGTGAGCCTGACCTGAATCATTGAATTTTCTAATTTTGGGAGTCCTCTTTCACCCTAGATTTAGATCTTGCATTTATTTTCATCTCTTTGTGCTAGATTGAATTGAGTCTCATTTAGGGTGTCTTGTTTGCATTAACCTAGCATTACATCTAGGTTTTTTAGGATTACATTTTTGCATTCTATAAATCTAAAAAATACAAAAAAAATCAGTCACCTTGAATATCATTTATATAGAATTACATCATATTAACTTTCATTTTAAAATTGAAAAAAAAATTACATATCAAAGTAGGTTTTCTAGGTTGTTATTTGTCACATTTTGCATTTGCATTCAATCCTCATTTCACAAAAAGCTAAAACTGAAACTTGTTGTTTCAGATCAAAATCTAGAAATTACTTAAAATAACTCAAAAATATATAAATTGTTTTTTCAAAAACCTTCACGTAGGACCTATTCACCCTAGGGAAAATGATTCCCTCATCAAAGTCACATTCTGGTTTTCTGGGCATTATAACATTTATTTTTGCATCTTTTTTTGATATTTTTAGATTAATTTAGATGATGATATTGATACAACTTGATTTATGAACAAGAGCATAATGAGTTGAATTAATTGTTCTCCACTCTATGAGCTTAAATGATAGTTCAACTAATAAGATTCTTAAAATTGGTGCATGTCCTAGTTTTGCACTTGTCATTGTCCCTTTGGCTAGTTTCCCACCTTCTATGTACACTAAACAATATTGGGAATGCAGATGACCTGCTCATAGGTTGAATCACATGTACCTTACTATTGCATTTTTTTCTTTTTCATGTTTCTTTATGTGATTGCATGTGCATAAAGTGATCCACCATGTAGTTCAGTTTGATGTATCTCTCTCTTTCCGTACATTCTTCTATATGTACCTACATTCTTTTATATGTTGTAATTTTTTTTATCTTTTTTCGCTTGTCCTGTGTGTTCCTTTTGGGGATGATGCAAGGTGTTGAGACACTTAGATCTCTTCCATGTTGACCCAATTTTATTTTTTGTTTTCACTCTATGTGTCATTCTTCTAGTTGGGTATGTAGGATCATGATGGGCCAAAAGTGGCAATATGATGGGTATGTGGTCGATAATCTTTTACCCAAAATTGATGAAATGAAAAGGGTTTTAAAGGAGATTCTCATATTTCCACCAATATAAATTATGCTTTACTTTAATTTAATAAGTAATTATTATTCATTTTCTATTTAAATTACCACTAAATTCCTAATTGATAGGCTAATTGAAAAACATTTATAGCTTTCAAACGGTATCACATTTTTTGAATCCAAAACATGTGCCACATTCTATGCTTCACATAATGTAGGATTAAATAAAGAAAAAATGAATTTCATGAATTTTGACTAAGTTAAGCTGGTTAGACATATGTTTTATATTTTTAAAATTGTAATAAAAAAATCATAATTAATTATTTACTTGGAAAAATTTACAAAAGAATATGCATCACATCAAGACATGAGTTCTCTACTTATATCTAAAATCTTATAAAAAATATTATCATTTTATTGTGGTTAGGGTGGTTAGATAGACACCTACTTATTTTCCTTGAAATTTAAGTACTATTGCATTCAAATTTCACCAAATAGATTTTATTTTTAAAAATCCTAGTAGTTTAGAAACTAAATTCAATTTTCTTCAGATTCCATTCTTACATTTTTGAAATAATATGGATAGCTTATTCAAATTTTTACATCAAGTTTCCTAACTCTGATTTTTCTGAATTTTTTGCCACTTAAGGGCCTATTTTTTCCATGATGATCCTGCACATACCAAGTTCTATGTGTATTTGGGGAATGATAAAAATTTTGAGCTCTATTTAAAACATTTTAGCAAAGACATACTAACCTTGAATCCATAGATCCCTTACGTACTTTTTGGGGAAATCCCATCTTCCTTTTTCATGATGTAGCTTCATTTCAGAAACATATGACTTGGCATAGGGATTTCCCAGTAATCTCACATATCTTAGAATTTAACATTGGATATTTTAAAGTAGTTTCTCACATCAATGGTGTTAGCAAAATCTTTAAAGTGGTGTTAGCAACATCTTTAAAGTGGGGGATTAGTGTATGAAGATGAAGATGGTGATGTAGTGTTGTGGATACATATTGTGAATGGACATGACTACTTTATAATAAATTTGAAGGTTGGAATTGATTGGAATCAACATGAACACTCACTATAGTTCTATAATGGGTGAACTTTATGCATTGATGGAATGTTAATGGAATGACATGCATGGTATGGATCCATGGGTAACAAAAGAGGATTTTATAGTTGAGATCAAGGTCTAAGATTTGGCAAGTAATTTCAATTGTAGTTGGTATGTTATAGATGAGTAGTTTTATAGAGCCTTTAGATTCATTCTCATCTTTTTCATATTCTTTAATGATAATTTAATTTTATGGATTGAAAATTTATCATAATATCCCAGTTGTTTCATTAGACTTAGACTAAAAATATTAAGTACTGGCCCACCATCTACTAAGCACACGTTTGAGTTTGGTTTTATGGATATGGGATTGAAGGTATAGAAGATTGTTATGAGATGGATTGATGAAAGGCATGTCTTAGGAATAGAATATTAGGGATTATAGAGATGACAAGTGTCATATCAAGGCTTGAAATTAGTCAAGATCATTGTCATTAGGGACATGGAATTCACGGAGGGATTAATCAAGAAGGTCCTTGTGGATGAGAGATGTTTTAAGTAGCTCAAGTATAGATTTTTATTGAAGCATTAAATTGTTGAAATGATCATGGATGATATAATTATTTGTAGGTTGGGAGGAGGATGAAGCTCCTTGAATATAAATTTGTAGGTTGGGAGGAGGATGAAGATTCTTGAATATAAATTTTTGTATGCATAAGTCATTGTGTTATATGCAAAATTTTTACCATCATTCCATTGAGGAAAATTCTACTTGTATATATCCAAGGTTTCATTGGGGATGTGTCTCCTTTGATAGATATTTATCCTTTAATTAATAATATATTGGATGGAGTTCCTAAGTTTCATTTATGAGGAGATTTTATGTGCATGGAAACTATGGTACTCACAAAATTCATGTTCTTTATACCAAGAGGGTTTAAGCACATCAGTACCAAAGGTTTTGATATGTTAAAATTGGATCATTTTTTCTTGGGAAAGCTTGTGAAGGACAATATCATTTGGTTCACCCAAAGGTACATATTCTCGTCTAGTGTGTAATTTAAGTTTACCTTTAGGGATAACCACATATTTTTGGGGAGCTAGATTGTTGTGAGATGATGATGGTGGAGGAATTTGAATATGTTTTAATTCAATCACACCATCATTGACCATGTTTTCTATTCTTAAAATAGGATTTTTCAATAGATTGTTAGTTTTTTTCTTTTCCTTCTTTCTATATCTTTACTAGTCCTTTTGTGATAAGTTATTTTTCAATGGCTACTCATTTTTCTATGATTTATTAAAGGAGTGGGAACATTGCATCTAGAGATGGAAGCCTTATTTAGTGTTGAGATTCTGGGCAATGAGAATGATGAATTGATTTTGTGTATGGGCCATGGAAAGTGACTAGTAGGATGTCTCCATATTTATAAGAATTAGGAAAAGGATTCACCATTCATTTGTTTAGTGTTGCAAAGGTCCATCATGGTGATATTTTGTACTATGTTGTAGGGAAGTGAGTGAAAAATTTATTGGCTAGCTCAAAAAATGTTGTGATTATCCTATGGGGGAGGTGAGTGAGCCAATCAAGGGATTCTCACCCAAGCTTCTAGCAAAGAGACTCAAGGAGTAGACATCAAGATAGGATACCTCTTGGAATATGATGTAGAATTCATTTAGTTGCTCTCTAGGAGCTCACTTTCCTTTATACTTGTGAAATTTAGGTATTTCAAAATTTTGGGGAAAGGGAATCATGGTAATGAACTTTTCAAAAGGATAAGCACATAATCCTTGGAATATGTAATATTTCATGTGATTTCCTAATTGAAGTACCCTGAGGGTATCCTTTATTTTTTGCAAATAGTGGGCCAAAGTACTTGTCAAGGTGAAGGGTGGTGATGGATAGTTGGATACAAGATCATTTTTTGAGATGATATATGTTGGTATTGATAAGATGATGGAATGGGATTGCAAGATTGAAGGTGTTGGAGGATATATGACATGGCACTAGAAGAAATTGGATTTGAGGTTTGGATATGATATGATGTGTTAAATATGATGTATGTTGAGATATGAGAGGAGGTGTGCTCACCCGTCATGCCTCTCCCCCAAACCCCCACCCCCGCCCCTACCCCTACCACCAAAATCCATACCTATTTTATATTTTTTTATATAATTGCAAGTCATTTCAACATCGAATAAAAATTGTGATATTTTAAACTGTTGTTTACACATTAGAAATAAAAAGATACATATAAATTTGTTATTTTTTCACTCCACATAGATCAATTCAAATAGAATTAAACAAATTAAAATAATAAATAAAATAAATGTATTGTGGTTGATATGTGTTGTATTCAAAATCCACACAAAAAATAAACACAAAGACATTAGTCACAACCAATGTTGAGATAACTTTTAGGTTTTAGATCTACACAGTAGAAACCATTAGTGAAATCATAGTAATATAAACATAAAAGAATAAAAGAAAAGAAACCAATATATATGAGGATATTCATTGCACTGGAACATTGTAGAATTGAAAACCCTCAGAACAATCATCTCTGTCTCTGTCTCTCTCTCTCTCTATATATATATATAACATAACATAACATAACAAATAAACATATAAGCATGACATTGAACAAAATTTCCAATTTTGTACACATGCCTATAAATATTTTAGGTCTATGAAACTTGCACAACATATAAAAATGGAGGGTTTTTAGTTACCAATATCTAAAAAATGTAAATAACAAGAAAAAAGTGGATAGTGAGTTTCAAAGGAAGAAACAAGTCAAATAAAATTAAGATCCTTAAACAAACCTTAAGAAAGATCCTCCTTCTAGCATTTAGCATGAGCTCTCTTATTTATCTTTCCATTTTCCTCCCTTCCAAACTTGCAAGCACAAACAAAATCAAAATGAGAGAAATTTTTTTTATAAAAAATTCTTAAAGAGTTAGGGCTCGGTTGTGAACCCTAAGATCCAAAGGTCAAGATTAGATCCATTCAAAGGGAAAGATGAAGTGCACACCCATTAATTCTTAATCCATTTTGTTTAATTAATCTTATTTATTTTTAAAATTAAATCATGGTGGGGGCCAATGTGTTTATGACCCTTATGTTAGGTTATCACTTAAGTAGCCTTTTGGAAATACTAAATAAGAGTAACTTTAAAATTTAAAATTTATTTAAGTGGGATTTAATGAGTCAAATTAATTATTTTAAAATTGGATAAGGATAATGGTTTATTTTCCTATTAGACCTTTGCAAAAATTAATTATTCAACTAAATCTCCTGTTGTATAAAAAAAAATCCAAGTAAATGAAAATGAATTAAATAATTACAAAAATTAAACTTAGAGGGGCTAGTCTTATTATCAAAAATACATCTATTAAGTAGATTAATTGCTATAATAGAGAAAATGGATCTTCAAAAGGGATAAATAAATTTAAACCCCTTATAATATAATGGAATTTTAAAGGGAATGTTTTATAATTAACAAGGTTAAATTTCTAAGAAGACATCAAATTGTCAAATGAGGTATTATATAATAATCTAATAATTTGTTCAAATCAAAGAAATCATGGATGATTGATGTGTCGTTCCTCCTTGAAATTTGAGATGACTAAGCCATAACCAAATGTGGTTAAATACATCGATTAAGAGGGAGGTCAAATTTAAGAAACTGAGCACTAGCAAATTTAATGAGTATCAAATATCTATTAAACTATTATAAAAAATAGGTAACCTTAGAGTTATTAATAAATAACAAGGGGAGATTTATTCGTGAAGTTTACTTAGGTATAAAATTGTGCCTACCCATTAAAGTGTTATAAAATTAAATTATTATTAAAACCAATTCATTCAGTTATGGTCATTCCTTAATTAATGGGATGAATAATTAATTTACTATTCAATAAATGAACTAGATCAACTTGAGTAAGATCAATAAAATGAAATTTAGCATAGGTTTCAATGTGACCTCTAATCCTTATCAAATTTATTCTAACCTGAGGTGTATTAAAAATAATTAATGAATTTGGAGTATGAAGGAATTATTGTCCTTGCATAGTATGAATTTAATTTATTCATCTTACCTTGAGTAGGTAAGGTGTTAAAAGTTTGTAGAATTAAATTTGATATGATAAAAAATACATACTAGTATTAGAGATCTTCCAATGAGCTTCTAGATAGATAACCACATTATGATTATACTAAACCACTTGATAAAAACAACTTTAAGGACCTTAGTTTCCTTAGAAATTAATGATTTCTTAACCTTCATTTAACTTGACTAAAACTAAAGGGTGTTTAAACTATAACGAGTCAACCCTTTGTCCTAAACCATAGTCTTCCAAGTCTCAACCTAATCAAAACTTGTTGTATGTTACCTAGACAACCCAAGAAGAGTATATGGAAGTGTGTCAAGTGTACCTAGTAGTGGTTAGTATACAACTTTCATACATATAAATTTTGCACTTGAGTTAGAAAGTGATGCCTAAGGGTGCTTGAAACTCACATCATGTGTAGAATTACACCATAAACACTTAGAGTGTTAATTTTCTTAGTTAATGGGCTAAAAAATATGTAGGTTTTCTTGTTGCAAATTTTAGGCATGACATCACCAAACAAGTCTTGATTGAGTGAGCGTCTTACAACTTTGATCAAATGATGCTATCTACACTTTGAGATACCAATATCACTCTATCCCTTTAGATATTCCACCATAAGATTTGGATAAAGTTTTCCTTAAGGTGATCAAATCCCCAAGCATGCCTCCTAATTGGAAAGACTGTACTAGAATTTTTTGGTTATCCAAGATGACATGTAGTAGAATGGGAGATAACACACATAAATTAGTGAGCCCTCGGTAACACTTAGAAGATATAAAAAATGAATAATATGATATTTCTAGTCTCCAAGCTCACATTAAGTGCAAGGATAGAGCATAGATCTACACACACTTTCAAACATAGAGAATAATGTTCTTTAAGGCACTAAGCTACTTTAGATGCCTACATTGGTGAAATTTATATCAAAAAATATGTATTGAAATAAATTAGTAATATTAATGGTAATATTATTTGGAAAACATTAGGTAGCTACCCAACTTGTTTGTTAGTAAAAAGTAAAGGTTAGATGAGAAAAATGATTCAAAAACCCTATAAATTACAAGTTGGAATAGAAGCACATATTTTTCCTAATAGAGGTGTCATTTCATGTAAAAAAAATAAAAACTTATTGATACAGAGTTGTAGTTCTATGAAACAAATGTTTCAATTCACAAACATGGCCTAAAAACGACCTCTAAGAACAAAAGGTGAGGTTTTTCACCAACGAAGTTGTGAAACCTACAAGATAAATCTATATGATACTTGAAAACATAAATATCTAGCCAAAATATGTTACATTATATGCTCAAAAGATCTAAATATGAAGCAAACCCCAAATCTCCTAGAAATATATGTTTTTTGCAAGAAAAAAATGAATCAAACTACAAAATAGAGTGTTAGATTGATTAAGTCCTACAAAAAATGTCTTATTTTTTTGTGAAAACCTATATTAGGCTCATAATTATCAAATCCAATTCACATAACAAAGTGTAGTTCCAGTGATTGAGGTGCCACTTGATAGAAAAAGAGGAGCCTTTTGTGAGATAAAGGTACCTTTTGTGAGACAAAGGTGCCACTTCATAGTGTGAGACCAAAATTAACATCCATATTAAAAAATTATAAAAATTCTTCAAGAAAATTCCGAACATGGATACTGTGTTTGGAAAAATCAAGAGGTTGGAAAAAATTCAAGTCCAAAATAGTTAAAAGCAATACAAAGCACCTTCACCTAGAGTCTTTTCTATCTTTCATGAGTAGAAATAGAGTGATCCCTTATTCCATTTGAAATTCTCTTTGATATTGATATCCACATTGTTCAATGTTGTAGTAGAACCTTGATATGATTGTTAAGATTGAGGGAGGACTAGAGTTTAGATCAAGGATAAAATCATTTGATAAGTGTCACATAATGGATAGGGATAAGGAAAAAAGTCCTATGGAAATGGCTATAATTAAGAAGTTCATAGATATGGATGAATAAGATGGAAAAAGAGTTTGAATTTTGGATAGGTGTCAAGGTTCAATGAATCTAGACAAGAAGTTCGTTAAACATGTGAAAGGGACAATTGTCACATAAGAACATGTAACATCCCACTACGCAACCTTGAAGGGTGAGAGCCAAAAGACAACAAGATAATTTTTTTTTTGATAAAATAAAGATTAACTTACACAAAAAGCAGTTTACAATATAATATATCAACAACTAGATGGCTAAGCATGGCTAAACAAAAACCAACTTAGGAGAGGACTAATCCACCCTCCAAAGAAAATATGAACATGAGCAAACATAATAGCTCTAGAAAATTTTCTCTGGAAGCCCTGCTCTGGAACTTCCTACTCTGGAACTTCCTTCTTCGGAACTGCCTACTCTAGAACTTCTTGCTCCAGAACCTGCTACTCCGGAACTTCTTGCTTTGAAACCTACTGCTCCAGAAATTTGTAGTAGTGACATAGAACAACAAACATAAAGTGTCGATGTGCTGAAACTATAGTAGCAACAACACAGACCAAAATAAAAAGCGGCAATGCATCAGAACTTTTGTAGACTAAAACATGAAGGAAATATACAACCAAAGTTCTAACTTTTGCATGGAAAATATTGAAGAAAAATCCATTATGATCATCATAATACAAGCAAGTCTAATACCAACATAAAAACTTGTAAACCAAATATAAACATCTTATTTCTTCTCATTAATCTATATGATTACATTTTCACTCTCAAGCGAGTACAATATACATAAAGGAAAATACAAGAGTACAAAGGAATAGCCAAGAATAAGATATACCAATGAATAAAATAGCATAAGAGAGAATAGCTCCAATTGGTGCTCCAGTAACTTGTACATCGGTCCCCAATGGTGGTGGCAACGCCTCCCTACCATGTGGACTCAAAAGAGGCCACCCCACCATGCTCGGAGGTAGTCACAAGGCCCAAGCAGAAAAATAAGGCAAGGGTAAGATATAGACAATACTCACATCAAACACAAAGAAAACATGGAATACAATGCATTAATCTGATGTCACAACATGGAGATGCACATACAATAACATGTCAGGTACTACTCATGACTACTAAGGTGTGAGGTGCTAGAGAGCAGACCAGAAGGAGCATCATCATGGGTGCTCGAAGGGATGGCACCACATGAAATCAAGTACACCTCTCATACGAATGAAGAAGGTTGATCATGCCCAAATCAATTCCCTATAGAAAAATGACTCAACTCCATATAGAAAGATAGGCTATCTCAAGTACATCCTTAGCCTTTATAAGTGCTCAAGGCCATGCACGAGGACACATTATCTTATAACTGTTTTACTCCATCTCGTTTAACCAAATGAGGGATCCAAACAAACATGAAACAAGAGGAAAAGCCACAATTTTCAGTCATAGAAACCATTTAAAACAACCAAGCTAATATTGTTGTAAAAAGACACATTTAACAGCTAAAATTCAACATGAAAAAGAGGCATAAAATTACATAAAAATTCAAAGTACCCGAATTAAAAATATAAGTTTGACCCAGTTTAGATTTCGGTGTTTAAAGTTGGAATCCACCTTCAATTTTTAATTTTATGACCCATAATAATGTGTTGTACTGAAAAATGTCATTTAATGCATGGTTGGCCAAAAACATGGAAAATGAAAGTGCCCAAATTAAAAATAAAAAAAAAAGACCTAGTTAATATTTTGACATTTCTACATGGAATCCAATTTTATTTTAAAATTTTAATAGGTGGTAAAAGAGCAGCAAATAGCCGGTATTGGCATGGTGTGATGGTTTATAGGTGGCATTGTTGTTCTTACCACCAAGATTCAAACCCCATTGGGGTGGTATTGTTGATTGGTTGTATCTGGTTCATAGCTTTGGTCAAAAGTGTTTACCCCTTGAATAAAAAAGAGCATCAAATAAAAATGTCATTTAACAAGAAGGCACAAATTTGTGCAAAAATGAAAGTGCCCAGAATTAAAATATGCAAAAGACTGAGTTGATATCTTGGCATTTCTACATGAAATCCACCCTTAAAATTCATTTTTGGCAAGCAGATAATGAGAAGCAAGGAAAAACACATTTTTACAAACTGGGAAAAAATGAAGAATATGAAAGAACCCATAAATCAAATTTTATTCAACAAACCATTTCATATTTGTTGGAAATGAATAAAAATCTGCTATACAAAATACTATAGGGCAAAAAATTGAATTTAAAACATCCATCATTCAAACCCTCAAGCAATACAAAAATGAAATAGAGGAGTTCCTCCAATTTTCATAAAATAAAAATAACCTAGATCAGAAAAATCCCAACCATATAACAAACATGAGTAAATGACCAAATTACCACCCATACAAAATGGAAGGTAAATATAAGAATACCTCAATTTGCTCCAAAACAAAAATGGAGGAATTTTCTAATTGTAAAGCATGGTTGGGTTCCAAATGAGGGCAATGAGAAGGAAATGGCATGCTAAAATCAACAAATAGATGCCCACAAAATCTTCTCAGCAAAAACTCCACATTTCTCCCTAACTCTATCACTCAGTTCATGGGATTTTTCCTTCTCCTTCCAAAACAAAAAAATTCTTCCCTTCCAAAAGAATCACACTCTCCAAAACAAAAATGAGTATATATATATATATATATATATATGTATATATATATATATGTATATATATGTATATATATATATATGTATATATATATATATATATGTGTATATATATATATATATATATGTATATGTATATATATATATATATATATATATATATATATATATATATATATATATATATATATATATATATATATATATATATATATATATATATATATACATATATATATATATATATATATATATAGTATATATATATATATATATATATATATATATATATATATATCAAATACAAGGCTTCCCCTTTTATTTATTTTAACTAAACTCATCCAAATAATAAAATGAAATATTTTTTTTTACTAAGCAAGCTATTAATGCTCTACAAAGAAATTAAATAAAATCACTAATATCTAATATTCCCTCTTTCATATAAAAATAATAATAATATAAATCAAACATTAAAATACATAAAGCCCCCAAATAAATTTAAATAAGACTATGGGAGTTCACAAAATGGATTAATAAAATCATTTAAAATTTCTAAATGAAATATATCATTCTCTCGAATGATCAATAAAAATGATTTAAAAAAAACATATTTAAATTGACATTAATAAAACCATTCATCTCTCGAATCAATAAAATACTATAAAATTCTATATATGAAATCATTAAAAGACGTCAAAGATGCCACATCAAGACACCAACAACTAACAAAATATATATAAACACATAAAGCATTAATGAAAACCAAGACAAAGTACCTCAATGAGACCTATTGATAAACAACATACAACTGAAAGGTGCATTGGACATATAGCTAAGAGGTGCTCTGAACAATACCATTAGGTAACTAGACGATAAGACATCAACAAGGAAACACTGTGCTAACAAGGTACAATGGGCTAGGGTAGGGGAAATTTGGCTTGTGACTACCTCTAGTAACCACCATCAGGCATATGAGTACTTTCAGGCCTGTGGATCCAAGCAGAGTCAATACTTAGTACTTGCATCACTTCAAATTACATGTCAAAGTACATGTGCATATACATATATCATATAGTCAAATCAACATCAATCATTAGGAAGAGGGTCATGATATTGTAAGCCTCTTAGTTACAAGTGTTACAACATCATCCCTTTCCTATGCATAATCGTATGTAAGCAATGATAATAGTCTATAAACATTTAATGACGTAATCCAAAAAATTAACTAATCATGATAACCTTTCCCATAATCATCAATGTCTAATCTCATTATAAAAACATTAACAGTTAGAATACCAAATCAAAATCAAAATGCTATCTTACTAGCCTGGGTTTAGAGAGGTGTTACATCCTCCCTCCCTAAGATTTGACTTACTCCTGGAAGTCATGTAAACTCAATATGCAGCCATGTCACACATTAATACTCAAAATCTATTAATCAACATCAAAATATTGTACTTTATTCTGAAGATGAGAAATATAATATGCAACATTCATCACTAAACAAAATAAAGAGGACATCCATTCAACATTCACGTTTCTAAGAATCATTACCAATATATTAACATATGCCTTACTTATAAGGTCTCAACATGAAACAAAATAACATGGTTAATCTCGTTCACATCACATGTGTCACAATTCTCAAAATAAGCATTTAATTTAACATCCACATTCATTCAATAATACCTTAATTTTCCACTAAGAATAGGGTAAAGAAGATGCATAAGCACTCAATTATTTCCAAAATGGATTTTTTTGCAACAATATTTGTTTTCCACACACTTCCAATCTCACAAATTAGAACATATTTGGCATTATTTTCAAAAAAACATAACAATTTACACTTTCTAAATCACAATAAGCTAACTTTTGAACTTTTCATATGAAACCATGTCCAAGATGAAACATGCATTTATATATATATACATACTTACATCACTGGGAATCACATCACAAGGCTACACAAGGGTCCATCTGGACATTGGTAAGTAGCATACTAATCCATGATACATAAACCATGAACCAAAAACCAATATCCATCTCACATAATCCATACCTCAGACTCAGTGGGTTGATGGTGTTAGGCCACAGACACATAGTGAGACCATCCAAGCAAGACCACAAAGACCTATCTCTTGTTGAATAAGGTGGTTATCCTCCAAGAGATAGTCATCACACATATGTGGGTAGTGGGTCCTAGTTGTGTAACAACCTCACTTACGCCCATCCTCAAGGTTCCCTACGTCTACTTCTCCCGTTCTCGATGAGGAATCACATTACAACACAAGACCAACATTTAAAAATAGCAAATAGAAAACTAGTTTAGCCACTTAAATTCGTAAATAATTATCAAATAAGGATTAAATTTCTGCAATAAAGCAAGAAATGCGAGCAATTTCAACACTAAATCATATGTAACCACAAGGGTTATGAGCAAGGAAGATCACAAGGTGTGGCTAAACCATAAAAAAAAAGATAAATCATTTTCTTTCGATCCTCACAATCAAAGTAAAATCATCAATAACCAAAAGAAGGTTCACAATCTTTGAAATGGCACAATACATAACTATGTGACTAAACTAGCCACTAAACGAGGAAGGAGGGAACAATGTCTGACTATCTCAATAGCCTCTCATGTGTGGTGGAGTGAACACACCAACCACATGGCATGAAGTGTACTCCTCTGCTACACCTCGCATCATGTCGTCACGTGGCATGGACTCACCAAGTGGCCCATGCACTCATTGGATATCTACATGGAATGTGCACCTCAACCACGTCCCACATCGCATCTCAGCGTGGCATGGTCATATGCCAGCCAAAGAAGGCACGTAGTGGTTGTATGCTATATAGAAGTGTGTCTATGGCTCCGTGGAAGTAGGCACATGTAGAAAACACCCCGCATAGTGATACATCATGGAAAGGGCACACGTAGGTACTCGTCATAGCTAGAGGTATACATGGCTATGACATACCCATATTCCAACTGACCTGAACACTATCAAGAGAAAACATGAGTATCCCTCTAACAGTGTACAAGGCCCCATTACACTCATCACACAAGTAGGCTATCATAACACAATCTGATAGTGCTCCTTCACACGTCTATGCACGTGGCATCACCACCAACACTATGTTGGAACATTAGTGTGGTGTGGCATCATGGTAGAACATGTGCAGATATGGAATAAATAGTGCATATATGAGTATATAAATATGGGGCTACTTGAGTCTCACCTCTAATGTGGACTAGGTCGACTCACTCATGCCAGCTCAATGTCCCTATAGATGGCCAGACAATACTAACAAACCAATGTTGTTGTATACAAAGCTGTGGGGATTAGGCTAGCACATATGGACCAAGTACCCTGATCCATCATAAGGGGAAGTAGTGAGTACTTTCCTTAGGATTGGTTGAGCTGAGAACACTCTGTGAAGCAACATGTGTACGTTGCACACTCTGCCCAAGGAACTTTCTAGCTGCTACTACCCCATTTTAGATTGAGGGACTAGAGAACCAAAAGAAGAGATTCTAAGAAACTCACTTTTGGTTACTCTTAATTATATATATGAATTTCAACCACACATGGGTTTGCCCTCAATTAGGTAACAAACATACAAGCACTCATAAAGGTATGGTTAATCCCACACCCCAAATACATCATATCCTCCATGGATGGGTACATAGTCTCACCATCCCATGGGAACACAAAGCAAGTATAGGGTATTCACAACACTCAACATGTGCACTAATCACAGGATGTTCACATAATAGGGAGTACCTTTTTCCAATTTCGTCATACCAAAATAAAACCTTTATCCACCTCTAATTATGCAAGATTAGTACATTTTTCCAAGAACATGTACTCCCAACATCCATACAATACATCATAGTGCTACATGGAGTAAATCAGAAATGCCATAATAACTCTTACATTCACATTCACTTTTATTAAGTGGTAAGTCACCTTACCACACACATATGTTAACCACATTTATTTCCCACACATAGTAAAATATCATTATAATGTTTACTCAAGACAAGGTATGCAACATTATCATTTTGACATTCATTTAACATTTTTCATTTTGAATCTAGGTACAATAATTTAACATCTATATGATTTCATAAGACTTAGCAATAAAGTTGGGGACTATATATATAGGCCTCACCAACAAGATTCACCTATTATGCAATTATCATCAACATGCAAATGGTTTCACAAATCCCTTTTTCTCTAAACTTTTACTTAATGCAAAACGATTTTCTATTCATATTATACATGTTCCATGATTATGAATGCAACTTGGGGACTTAAGTCCTTTACCCAAGGTTTGATCTAATAAAACAAACCTTCATGAATACATAAAAAATTTCTCATAAGAGACAAGAATACAACGGATTTCAATACACAACACACTCAAAGATAAGCATCTATATTAAACTAATGAGAAGAGATAGAGGGAGAGAGAAATTTACAATTCTGACATAGGGATGAAAGCGAACATGTTTTCATCATCACTCAATCACTTTCACACAAATGCATCAATCATGTGAGAGTATGCACAAATCTCTATGAGCTAACAACATGATCATTTATTTTCTATTACCATATTTAATAATCTCAATGCAATGTAAAATGCAAAAGAAACTTCAAAACCACACAAGGTCAATCTAGCAATCACTTGCACAAAGAGGTAAAGCACAAGAAGACATGCACCAAAAACTTTGCATGGTGAATAAAAACAACAAGATTCAAGAAGAGAATACACAAAAAAGGAACTTCTTGGCACCCTCAAGGTCAAATAGACCTTCCACAACAAGAACAAGAAACCAAGCAAGGGTAATTTTAGGCAACACATGTCACCTATAACCCACCAATAAGGTAAGGTCCAACATGCCCACCCACAACACAGGATATAGGAAAGTAATCAATCTCAACCTTGGGAGACTCTCAACCAAGGGAATCACTTCAATCCAATAGGGTAACGCAAGACCTAGGAGGCATCATTCCTCCACAATACAAGACAGGGTTGGGAAACTCAACCCTCTAAAATGGCATACTAAGGCACTCAAAGCAAGAGGTCCTATGACCATCTCGTCACAACAAGCACTTGGAACACACACATCATGCACACTGCAACCACATGGGATACAACCACACTCAGGAACCACTCAAGGGTCACAACCCTTTACACAACAAAAGAGCCACACATCAAGAAGACCAATTGGAATACACTTCTCGATAGGCTCAAGGGTCTAACTAACCCTCACAAAAGGATTCATCAACAAGACATGCAAGGGGCAGAAACAACAACAAAACTTGTCGTCCACCACACACAACACACCAAATAGGTGACAACCATAAGCAGGGATCCTAGTGCTGCAACATGGGCTCTACCTCTAACTTTTACTTTGTCTATATGCTTAGGGGCATCCTAAAGGAAACAAAGAACACATCAAAATAGATCATCACAAGGACGATCTAAACACCATAATAATGCATGAAAGAAAAACAATAAGACTATGAAAACATTATAATTAGCTCATGCCACATATGCAAAACACAACATAACATAGAAGGATCAAGTACACCAAAGCTCCCAGTGTGTGAACATGGGCTCTAATACTAGATGTATCATCCTGCTATGCAACCCCAAAGGGTGAGATCCAAAAGAGGACAAGATAATTTTTTTTTGATAAAATAAAGAATAACTTACACAAAAAGCAGTATACAATACAATATATTGACAACTTACATGGCCAAGCATGGCTAAACACAACCCAAAGGAGAGGACTAATCCAACCTCCAGAGAAAACTTGAATAGGAGAAAACATAATAGCTGTAGAAATTTTTCTCTGGAACCCCCTACTCTAAAACTTCCTACTCCAGAACTTCTTGCTATAGAACTGCCTGCTCTGAAACTTCCTACTCTGGAACCTGCTGCTCTAGAACTTCTTGCTCTAGAACCTAATGCTCTGAAACTTCCCGCTCTAGAACCTGCTGCTCTAGAACTTTGCAGCAGTGTTAGGACATTAAATAGAAAGTGCTCATGTGCTGGAACTATAGCAGCAACAACACAGACCAAAACAGAAAGCGATGATGGGCCATAAATTTTGCATACTAAAACATGAAGGAAATATACAACCAAAACTCTAATTTTTGCATGGGAAATATTGAAGAAAAATCCATTATGATCATCATAATACAAGAGAGTCTGATACACACATCAAAACTCATAAACCAAATATAAACATTGCATTTCTTCTCATTAATCTATATGATTACATTTTCACTCTCAAGCAAGTATAATATACATAAAGGAAAATACAAGAGTACAAAGGCATAACCAAGAATAAGATATACCAATGAATAAAATAGCACAAGAGATAAAAAAATTCCAATTGGTGCTCCAGTAACTTGTATGCTGATCCCTAATGGTGGTGGCAATGTCTCCCTACCATGTGGACTCAAAAGAGGCCACCCCACCATGGTCAGAGGTAGTCACAAGGCCCAAGTAGAAAAATAAGGCAAGGGTAACATATAGCCAACACTCACATCAGACACAAAGCAAACATGAAATACAATGCATTAAGCCAATGTCACAACATGAAGATGCACATACAATAACATGTCAACTACTACTCACAACTACTAAGGTGGTCAAGGTGCTAGAGAGTAGACCAGAAGGAGTATCATCATAGGTGCTCGAAGGCAAGACACCACATGAAATAAAGTACACCTCCACCTCTCATATAAATGAAGAAACCCGATCATGCCCAAATCAATGCCTTGCAGACGGATAGGCTATCTCAAGTGCATCCTTAGCCTTTACAAGCATTCAAGGCCATGCGCAAGGACACATTATGTTATAAATGTTTTACTCCATCTCGTTTAACCAAATGAGAGATCCAAATAAACATGAAACAAGAAGAAAAACCACAATTTTTAGTCATAGAAACCATTTAAAATAGCCAAGCTAATATTGTTGTAAAAAGACACATTTAAGAGTTGAAATTCAACATGAAAAAGAGGCATAAAATTACATAAAAATTCAAAATACCCAGATTAAAAATATAAGTTTGACCCAGTTTATATTTTGGCATTTCAAGTTCGAATCCACCTTCAATTTTAAATTTTATGACCCATAATAAGGTGTTGTAGTGAAAAATGTCATTTAATGCATGGTTGGCCAAAAACATGGAAAATGAAAGTGCCCAAATTAAAAATCGGACAAAGATCCAGTTAATATTTTGAAATTTTTATATGGAATCCAATTTTATTTTACATTTTTAATAGGCAGTAAAAGAGTAGCAAATAAAAACATCATTTAACAAGAAGGCACAAATTTGGGAAAAAATGAAAGTGCCCAGAATTAAACTATGCCAAACACCCAATTGAGATCTTGGAATTTATACATGAAATCCACCCTTAAAATTAATTTTTAGTAAGGGGATAATGAGAATCAAGGAAAAACATTTTTTTACAAATTGGGCAAAAATGAAGAATATGAAAGAACCCATAAATTAGATTTTGTTCAACAACACATTTCATATTTGCTGGAATTGAACAAAAATCTTCCATACAAAATACTATAGGGAAACAAATTGAATTTAAAACATCCAACATTCAAACCCTCAAGCAATACAAAAATGAAATAGAGGAGTTGCTCCAATTTTCATAAAACAAAAATAACCCAAATCAGAAAAATCCCAACCATATAAGAAACATGAGTAAATGCCCAAATTACCACCCATACAAGATGGGAAGATAATAGAAGAATAACTCAATTTCCTCCAAAATAAAAATGGAGGAATGTTCTAATTGTAAAGCATGGTTGGGTTCCAAATTGGGGTAGCCAGTAGGAAATGGCATGCTAAAATAAAAAAATAGATGCCCACCAAATCTTCTCAGCAAAAACTCCACATTTCTTCCCAACTCTATTGCCTAGTTCATGGGGTTTTTCCTTCTCCTTCCAAAAGAATCACACTCTCCAAAACAAAAATGAATATATATATATATATATATATATATCAAAGACAAGGCTTCCCCTTTCTTTTTATTTTAACTAAACTCCTCCAAACAATAAAATGAAAGAAAACATTGTATTAAGCAAGCTATTAATGCTCTACAAATAAATTAATTAAAATCACTAATACCTAATATTCCCTCTTTCATATAAAAATAATAATAATATAAATCAAACATTAAAATACATAAAGCCCCCAAATAAACTTAAATAAGACTATTACTTTTAAGAAAATGCATTAATAAAATCATTCAAAATTTCCAAATGAAATATACCATTCTCTCGAATGATTAATAAAAATTATTTAAAAACAACATATTTAAAATGTCATTAATAAAACCATTCAACTCTCAAATCAATAAAATACTATCAAATGCCATATATGAAATCACAAAAAGACGTCAAAGATACCACATCAAGACACCGACAACCAATTAAATATATATAACCACATAAATTACTAACGAAAACCAAGACAAAGTACCTCAATGAGACATACTTTTAAACCACATACAACTAAAATGTGCGTTGGGCATATTGTTGAGAGGTGCTCTGGACATTACTGTTAGGTAACTAGATGATAAGACATCAACAAGGAAACACTGCCCTAATAGGTTACAGTGGGCTAGGGTAGTAGAAATTTGGCCTATGACTACCTCTAGTAACCACCATTAGGGATATGAGTATGCTCAGGCCTGCGGATCCAAGCAGAGTCAATAGTTAGTACCTGCATCACTTCCAATTACATGTCAAACTACATGTGCATATACATATATCATATAGTCAAATCAACATCAATCATCAAGAAGAGGGCCATGATATCATAAGCCTCTTAGTTACAAGTGTTATGACATCATCCCTTTCCTATCCATAATTGTATGTAAGCAGTGATAATAGTCTATAAGCATTTAAAGATGTAATCTAGAAAATTAACTAATCATGATAAACTTTCCCATAATCATCAATGTCTAATCTCATTATAGCAACATTAATAGTTAGAATACCAAATCAAAATCAAAATGCTATCTTACCAGCCTGGGTTTAGAGAGGCATTACATCCTCCCTCCCTAAGATTTGACTTACTCCTAGAAGTCATGTAAACTCAATATGCAGCCATGTCACACATTAGTACTCAAAATCTATTAATCAACATTTAAATATTGTACTTCATTCAGAAGATGTGAAATATAATGTACATCATTCATCACTAAATGAAATAAAGAGGACATCCATTCAATAGTCACCTTTCTAAGAATCATTACCAATATATTAACATATGCCTTACTTATAAGGTCTCAACATGAAACAAAATAACATGGTTAATCTCATTCACATCACATGTGTCACAATTCTCAAAATAAACATTTAATTTAACATCCACATTCATTCAAGAATACCTTAATTTTCCACGAATAATAGGTTAAAGAAGATGCATAAGCACTCAATTATTTCCAAAACACCATTTTTTGAAACAATATTTGTTTTCTACACATTTCCAATCTCACAAATTAGAACATATTTGGCATTATTTCAAACAAAATATAATAATTTACACTTTATAAAGCATAATAAGCCAACTTTTAAACTTTTCATATGAAACCATTTCCAAGATGAAACATGCATTTATACATACATACATACTTACATCACTGAGAATCACATCACAAGGCTACACAAGGGTCCATCTGGACACCAGTAAGCAGCATACTAATCCATTATACATAAACCATGAGCCAAAAGCCAATATCCATCTTACATAATCCATACCTCACACTCAGTGGTTTGATGGTGTTAGGCCACACACACATGGTGAGACTATCCAAGCAATACCATGAATACCTATCTCTTGTTGAATAAGGCGGTTAGCCTCCAAGAGATAGTTATCACACATAGGTGGGTAGTGGGTCCTAGCTGTGTAACAACCTCACTTACCCCCATCCTCAAGGTTCCCTGCGTCTAATTCCTTGTATTCACTCAATCGAGTCTAGATCTCCTGTTCTCGATGAGGAATCACATTACAATAAAATACCAACATGCAAAAACAACAAATAGAAAACTAGTTTAGCCACCAAAATTCATAAATAATTATAAAATAAGGATTCAATTGCAGCAATAAAGCAAAAAATGCACGCAATTTCAACACTAAATCATATGTAACCACAAGGGCTACGAGAAAAGAAGATCACAAGATGTGGCTAAAACATCACAAACAAGATAAATCAAATTTTGTTGGTCCTCACAATCAAAGTAAAAGTCATCAATAACCAAAAGAAGATTCACAATCTTCAAAATGACACAATAGATAACTATGTGACTAAACTAGCCACTAAACAAGGAGGGAACAATGTCTAACTATCACAATAGCCCGTCATGTGTGGTGTAGTGTACACACCATCCAGATAGCATGAAGTGTACTCCTTGGCTACACCTAGCATCACGTCGTCACACAACATGGACTCGCCAAGTGGCCCATGCACTCCTTAGCTATCTGCATGGAATGTGCATCTTGGCCACATCCCGCATCGCATCTCAGCACGGCATGCTCATACGCTAGCCGGAGAAGGCACATATTGGCCATAATATAATAGATATAAATATACATAATAAAATTTTCATAATGTGTTTTCTTAAAAATATTAAGAGTTAGAAATTATTATTTAAATATAAAGACCTTAAATATAATGTAAATTAATTAATTATATATTAAAATAAAGTAAGGAATATGTAACAAAAAAATAGCTCTAAAATAAGGATACCAATTGTTTTAAATATATAGTAAAGAAAATAAGTTGAAAGTAAAATAAATTAAATCTTATGTGAATAATTTTATATTTTTTTTATCTTAAGTGTATCAACCTAAAACAAGTAAATATATACTTTTTTAAATAAAGAATTAAATATATAGGATAAAATATCTCTTGAAATATTTTAGGTATGTGTATTCTGGAGTAACTTAAAGTATTTAAATTTTATTCATAAATATTATAGTTTTTTTCTTATTGATGAGTCAATTATTGATAACTATTAAATTTGAAGGATAACCTTATGAGTGTTAATCTCAATAATAGACATTTAGTGAAATGAAATTATAAAGTATCTTTATGAACAATTATTAAAAAAATACATGACCAATATATTATTAAAAAAATAATTAAAAAATTTATTGATAACTAATAAATAACATATAACACATATAAATATAAAAGGGTTGTGGGATTAGTTGGATTAGCTAAAGAATCCTATTGTAGGTAAGAGATGAGGAGGCCTAGTCTCCCCACCCTCACCAAAGGGAAAGTTGTGCTAACATCACCACAAGGCATGTTGCGTTCAGTGACCTAATTACTGAGTTTAATTTTTTTTTAATTTTTTTCTAAAAATATTATAATACTATATATAAAGCTTATCATTATGAATTCTTAAAAAATATATTATTAATATTTAAAAAAAAAACAAAACTTAAGAATACATTTATAAATTAAAAACAAACACACAACATATATAAATATAGAAAAAGATATAAAAATGAAATAAATAAATAAAATATTATAATATCCCACATTATATAAACCCCTCCTTATATATACTCTCTATATAAAATTATATATTTATGTATTTAAACTATCTAAAAAAAATATTAAATAAATAATTAAATTAATTAGTAAATGAAATAACTTAACATTAAATGTTTACATAAAAATTATAATAAGTCAATAAATATTTGAAAAAGTACTATAACTATTATTTAACTAAATTACATATATTTTTCAAAAATGTTTTTTTAGTTTTTAGAGAATGATAGACATACCATTCTCAATGAAATTATTTAACTTAAGTCACTAATCTCATAAAGAAACAAACACCTTAGAGAATGATAGACATATTAATTTCAAGGTGTTTTTTTCTTACATGATCAAATATATTATTCAAAACAAAATTGAAAAATTATTAATAACTCATAAAGAACCTATAACCGATATAAATACAGATAGAAATATTAAAAACAAAAAATTCTTAAATATTATAATATTATTTATAAAATATTTGTATGAAGTATGTTGCATAAGCATTTAGTGGTGTAAGGGCAATCCTACATCACCCAAAAAAGTCTTTTCTTTCTTTTAGCTTTTTGTAGATGTTTTTGCATTTTTGGAAACCCTTTTCATCGAATAAGAATTCCCAACTTGTAGACCTTCTTTTCTATTTTTTCTGCTCAACTACTACTTTTAGCAAGTGTAAATTTGAAGGCGTGTGGACGCAAAATTTAAGGGAATCTTCAGGATAGAAAAATAAGCACTGTGGTGAAAGAATCAGATCATGATAATTCTCGGTTTGAAAGTTATTCAAGTTTTAGTTTCTACTTTTTGCCCTAAAAAATATTTCAAGTCTAGTTTGAGGCACTAAACGGTCTTGTATAGTCCCAAATATTATTGGAACCAATAAAAAACAGGTCTTAGTGCATTCTTCACTCTGAGACCTTTCCAACGGTTCAAACGGTTCGTCAAACAGAGTCCAAGATCAAAAGTTATGGCTCCCGAAAGTTGGTGCATTTTAAAAAATGTGCTAATATTCGAATGTGGTTTTAAAATTTGAATTTCAAATTGTAATTTTTGGTTCCAAACTACCAAAAATCATAATTCGAATGTTGTTTTTGGCTCCACACCAAAAAGGAGCAATTTATGGGCTAGTTTCTAATATTTGGGTAGCTTTTTGGGTAGTTTTTTGGGAAAATCTGAATGGGAGCAAACAAAATAGCTCCATAAATTTTGCTCCAAAAACCCCTGCTCTAAAACTTCCTACTCCAAAACTTCTTGCTACGGAATTGCCTGCTCTGGAACTTCTTGCTCTAGAACCTGCTTCTCTAGAACTTTGTAGCAATGACACAAAACATCAAACAGAAAGTGCCGATGTGCTGGAACTATAGTAGCAACAACACAGACCAAAATAGAAAGCGATGATGTGCCGAAACTCTTGCAGACTAAAACATGAAGGAAATATAAAACCAAAGCTCTAATTTTTGCATGGAAAATATTGAAGAAAAAGCCATTATGATCATCATAATACAAGCGAGTCTGATACAAACATCAAAACTCGTAAACCAAATATAAACATTGCATTTCTTCTCATTAATCTATATGATTACATTTTCACTCTCAAGCTAGTACAATATACATAAAGGAAAATACAAGAGTACAAAGGCATAGCCAAGAATAAGATATACCAACGAATAAAATAGCATAAGAGATAATAGCTCCAATTGGTGCTCCAGTAACTTGTACGTTGATCCCCAATGGTGGTGTGTAACGCCCCGACGCGCAAACCCCAAAGGAACAAATAAAAATGCAACAATATTTTTTTTAAAAGAACATAATAAATGTAGTTAAGTATTTCAACATAACAATGTTCTAAGTTGCACAATTAAATCCCTTGGGGTACACGAGGTGACATTACTAAACTAACCCATAACAAGGATAATAGATTAAACAATAAATAAACAATAAAGTAAAACCATTTGTCCACAACATCATTAAGACATCCATTAATGATAACCATATTAAACCATATATGCAAAACACAAATGAATTAATCATGAAAATTTTAAATTATATATATATATATTTCCATAGACACAAGATAACAAAATCAGTAATTACAAATGATAGTTCATGAATGATTACATGGTATGAATAAACATTACATCAATCTGATAGTATAACATAATGAACATATAAACAAATTACATCAAGGTCTTTCCAACAAACATGGGAGAGATACATCAATAAATGAGATACATCAGTAGTACAAATACACATCTGGAACATATGAATCCTGGATCAACAACATCTACCAAAACCCTACATTGAAAGATACAACTGCATCCAAAGGGAACCCAATGGGGTACGAAGCACGTTCCATCCAACCACCCCCGTGCTGGGAGTAAACAAGGAAGAATCCCCAACCAAGCACATCTAATAGTAAGACAAGACTAACTCCAGAAGAGATAATGTAATAACAAAAGACTACTCACAAAATGAAACATTGATAAATTACTAAGAGACATAACAATAGACCGCTTCTAGAGGGCTTCAATAAAAACAACTCAAATGGGATGCTAGAGGAGAGTGTCATCGCATGGCTTCACATGGATTATCCAGACAACCTATCACAAGGTGCCACCTCGATCTATACATGCATTATCCAGACAACCTAGTTCAAGGTGCCACCTCCATCTAATCATGGATTATCCAGACAACCTAGTTCAAGGTGCCGCCTCCATCTATCATTCTCCTAACAGTCTATCTCAAGGCGCTGCTCCATAGGGTTAATCATGTGGAATCGTTAATCTCTCATGAAGATAAGGCAACGATCTTGCCAACCACGGCCTTCTCGGTCCCCTTTAGTGTGTGATAGAACTAATAGGCAGACGAGGCACCATAATTATCTTATTAATGTTTAACCACCCACCCATAATTAATTACTTAGGTTATCACTGATTACTCTAACTCTACATGGGTTACCATGACAACCCCTTTGTGTGTCGGCCCCCACTTAGAGCCACCCTCTCTAGACACTCAAACACAAATATCCAACACAAAATGATTGTACCAACAATAAATACTGAACCAACAAATGGAACATCCGCAAGGAAAAACCATCTCGCCAAAATCATATGAATAACATTCACAAAATGGTACAATCCCAGTGTAAATTAAAATCACAACCATAGTCAAAACAAAGGCCAAATATTAAATTACAAGATCAAAATTAACATCAGTATCTCCACCTCTGGAAGTTACTAATCAACAACTTAGGCTCCTATAACAAAATAAATTAACTCTAGGGTTTCCCACATGACATAGACCCAATTAAAGAAAATCAAATTAAATAAAATGAATAATCTCGAGAGTAACCAATATATACACAACTCCATAAAAAAACCATTTCAAGACACAATAATTTTTCCAATAATTAATCAATTGCTTGAGAAAATTGAATTTAATTTTAAAGCACATACTTTATCCCTAATTTCCTTGATTACATTAAAACATTGCAACTTGCTAAATTATCAAATTATTTCTTAACCATAATAGTATAAATAGCCATCTAATATACACACATATATATATGTATATATAAAAAAGAAAAGATATATATATATATATATATTAAAATTCAATATTTAAAACTCATTATAAAAAAAATTAACCAAATGATTCATATATATATACATTAATATATATATATATATATATATTGAATAAAAATCACATGTAACATAAATCAAAATTCAAAACCAAAGGAAATAGCCATGCAACCCATGGGAAAGCCACAATACATAGTATTGTGGCAGGGGGTACAGAGCTCCCACCGACTGTGCCCAGCAGCCTCGGCTACTATGCGCAGTTGGTGGTGGCTGCGTACAACCAACCACTAGGGCCATGGGTGGTACAACCTCATATATATATATAGAATAAAAATCACATGTAACATAAATCAAAATTCAAAACCAAAGGAAATCGCCACACAACCCATGGGAAAGCCATAGTACATAGTACTGTGGCGGGGGGTTATGCAGCCCCCACCGGTTGTGCCACGACTCATTAACCGAGGGGGTTCCCCGCCAAGGGCGGTATGGCCTCGTGACCACCCACCCCCATTCATAAACAATTTTTTTATTATTTTAAAAAAATTATATATAAAATACATACTTAAAAAACAATTCCCAGCACAAATCGACTCTGGGCACAAGGTTGCGTAACCCCCTGCCACTAGGGCTGTGGGCGGTATGGCCTCGGCTGACCACCCACCCCCCATTCATAAACATTTTTTTTTTTTTTTAAATTATATATAAAATACATACTTCAAAAAAAATACGAATTCCCAGCACAAATAATTTGTTTTTAATATATATAAATTTACGTTCAATGCACAGAAAGTTCAGGTCACTTTGCACACAAAATCTTTTTTTTAATATATAAAATTAGTACCTCAAACAAAACAATGCCAGTATATTTTATATTAAATCCTCATTTGTACAAAAATACAGAAGAAATATGAAAAGAACACACAATTACTTAAACATATTTTATTCTTTTCACATAAATAAAATCACACAGGTACACAAGATTTATATATATTCATTCAAATGACCCAAACAGAATAATAATATATATGTATATGATTTTGTTTAAATATATATATAAATATATTTAACAAGAGATTTAGAACAATAATATAACAATAGATTTTCCAATAACCCATATAGATCTGACATGTAAATTCAACCCACCATTAAAATGATTTTTTTATATTTCAAAACAATAAATTTCACTACTAAACTATATTGAAGAATTTAAAAAAGGTTTTGCTAAAGTTTCCCACAGAAGATTCAAGGTTTTAATACAAACAACTTTTCAAACACAAAACCACTTTCAAAAGAAATAGAGGAATGGACTTTTCAAACACAACAAACCAGATTTTGTTTATAGAACAATATAATAATAATAAATTAAGAGAATAAAAAACATGTAGTCTTTCATTCGATGTAGAGTCCCCTCTGTAGCTTCTTCTCAAATTCCTGCCCTCGGCTCTCTTCTGAACCAATCCTTTCTTCAAAACAATCCTTAACCAAGAAGCACAAAAAAAACTATTTTTCTTTTCTTTTACAGACAAAAACCAGAAAAAACCTTGTGTGTGTAAAACTCTCTCTCAATAAAAAAATAAAATAATAATAAATAAAGCTCTTCATCTTTTTTCTCAAAAATCCTCCCCATTCATTGGTTCTTTCACTGGTACATTTTGACCCAAATTTCAACAGACGTTTGTCAGAATTTCGATGACCGTTCATCAGTATTATTTCGTCAAAATTTTGACCCAGCCTCAGAGGTTGGGTTGGAATTTTGACATTTCAAATATCATCGAAAGTTCGATGAAATAATACTAACGAATGGTCCTCGAAATTCTGATGAACTTCCGTCGAAATTTGCGTCAAAATGTACCAATGTTTTCTTTCTTTTAAAAGAACACACTTATCTCACAATTTTAATTAAAAATTAATTATTTTCTCAAGATATCACATCAGATATTCCCTATAGATTTTCTAATTTAATATCAGGAAGAAGATAATATATAATTATCACCATCAATATTTATTTAAATTAATTTCTTACACTTTTTAATTAATTAAATAACTTTTAAATTTACCATATATTTTAAATTCAACATTTTACTAACTTACAATTAATCAAAGAAACAAAACATCGTTAATTAATTTTATAAAATAAAGATTAATTAAATAACCACTAACCATAAATAAAATAATTAATCAACAATCAAACTACACAAAGACAAGGGAAAAAACTAAATCATGACCCAACAAAACTCACAACGGGATGATGGACTTGGGATGGGGACACTTCCTTATCAACTCCCTTTTTCAACATTGTACCCGTTGGGTTAATTTAATACTCACCCTGTCCTGCCAAAGCAGGTGGAATCGAGACTTTATTCCTGCAATTCCTACTTATCAATAAACATCAAGTAACATATATATATATATATATAAAATCAAATACATCACATTGTGAGGAGTCTCAACATAGCAGGGCACTCGCAAATGAGTGGTACTACACTATCCCCTCACCAAAGCTACAATAACAACTACAACATTAAGTATAAAGTAACATTGCTAAACTAAACTGATCACATCGTATCATCATAAAATAATTACTAATCCATTACATTACAATATACTACTGCATCAAATTAAACATTACCAAATCAAGTGTAACCATCATGTCATATCATAATATTCATGTCATAAAATAAAGTAGCATAGTCATCAAGCAGTCTAAACTATCCAATCCACCAATCCAACCAACAAATAGTAACTACCAAAGTCTTAAAGTATCAAGCAAAACCAAAGAAGTATCAAGTGCAAACAACAACAGGAGGGGTATTACATGGTGGCAATGCCTCCCTACCACGTGGACTCAAAAGAGGCCACCCTACCATGGTCGGAGGTAGTCACAAGGCCCAAGTAGAAAAATAAGGAAAGGGTAACATATAGCCAACACTCACATCAGACATAGAGAAAACATGAAATACAATGAATTAAGCCAATGTCACAACATGAAGATGCACATACAATAACATGTTGAGTACTACTCACAACTACTATGGTACGAGGTGCTAGAGAGCAGACCAAAAGGAGTATCACCATAGGTGCTCAAAGGGATGACACCATATGAAATAAAGTACACATCTCATATGGACGAAGAAGCCTGATCATGCCCAAATCAACGCCTTGCAGACGAATAGGCTATCTCAAGTGCATCCTTAGCCTTTATAAGCATTCAAGACCATACACAAGGACACATTATCTTATAAATGTTTACTCCATCTCATTTAACCAAATGAGAGATCCAAATAAACATGAAACAAGAGGAAAAACCACAATTTTCAGTCATAGAAACCATTTAAAACAGCCAAGCTAATATTGTTGTAAAAAGACACATTTAAGAGTTGAAATTCAACATGAAAAAGAGGCATAAAATTACATAAATATTCAAAATGCCCGGATTAAAAATCTAAGTTTGACCCAGTTTATATTTTGGTGTTTCAAGTTGCAATCCACCTTCAATTATCAATTTTGTCACCCACAATAACATGTTGTACTAAAAAATGTCATTTAATGCATGGTTGGGCAAAAACATGGAAAATGAAAGTGCCTGGATTAAAAATCGGACAAAGACCCAATTAATATTTTGAAATTTTTACATGGAATCCAATTTTATTTTAGATTTTTAATAGGCAGTAAAAGAGCAACAAATAAAAATGTCATTTAACAAGAAGGCACAAATTTTAGAAAAAATGAAAGTGTCCAGAATTAAAATATGCCAAAGACCCGGTTGAGATCTTGGCATTTCTACATAAAATACACCTTTAAAATTCATTTTTAGTAAGGGGATATTGAGAAGCAAGGAAAAACAAGTTTTTACAAATTGGGCAAAAATGAAGAATATGAAAGAACCCATAAATTAGATTTTGTTCAACAACACATTTCATATTTACTGGAATTGAACAAAAATATTCCATACAAAATACTATAGGGAAACAAATTGAATTTAAAAAATCCATCATTCAAACCCTCAAGCAATGCAAAATTGAAATAGAGGAGTTGCTCCAATTTTCATAAAATAAAAATAACCCAAATCAGAAAAATCCTAGCCATTTAAGAAACATGAGTAAATGCCCAAATTACCACCCATACAAGATGGAAGGATAATAGAAGAATACCTCAATTTTCTCCAAAAAAAAATTTGATGAATGTTCTAGTTGTAAAGCATGGTTGGGTTCCAAACTGGGGCAGCAAGTAGGAAATGGCATGCTAAAATCAACAAATATATGCCCACCAAATCTTCTCAACAAAAACTCCACATTTCCCCCCAACACTGTTGCCTAGTTCATGGGGTTTTTCCTTCTCCTTCACAAACATAAAATTTCTTCCCTTCCAAAAGAATCACACTCTCGAAAACAAAAATGAATATATATATATATATATATATCAAAGACAAGGCTTCCCCTTTCTTTTTATTTTAACTAAACTCCTCCAAACAATAAAATGAAAGAAAACATTGTATTAAGCAAGCTATTAATGCTCTACAAATAAATTAATTAAAATCACTAATACCTAATATTCCCTCTTTCATATAAAAATAATAATAATATAAATCAAACATTAAAATACATAAAGCCCCCAAATAAACTTAAATAAGACTATTACTTTTAACAAAATGCATTAATAAAATCATTCAAAATTTCCAAATGAAATATATCATTCTCTTGAATGATTAATAAAGATGATTTAAAAACAACATATTTAAAATGTCATTAATAAAACCATTCAACTCTCAAATAAATAAAATACTATAAAATGCCATATATGAAATCACAAAAAGACGTCAAAGATACCACATCAAGACACCGACAACCAATTAAATATATATAACCACATAAAGGATTAACAAAAACCAAGACAAAGTACCTCAATGAGACATACTTGTAAACCACATACAACTAAAAGGTGTGTTGGGCATACGGTTGAGAGGTGCTTAGGACATTACCATTAGGTAACTAGATGATAAGACATCAACAAGGAAAGACTGCCCTAATAGGTTACAGTGGGCTAGGGTAGGGGAAATTTGGCTTGTGACTACCTCTAGTAACCACCATCAGGGATATGAGTATGCCCAGGCTTGTGGATCCAATTGGAGTCTATACTCAGTACCTGCATCACTTCCAATTACACGTCAAACTACATGTGCATATAGATATGTCATATAGTCAAATCAACATCAATCATTAGGAAGAGGGTCATGATATTGTAAGCCTCTCAGTTACAAGTGTTATGACATCATCCCTTTCCTATCCATAATTGTACGAAAGTAGTGATAATAGTCTATAAATATTTAAGGATGTAATCTAGAAAATTAACTAATCATGATAACCTTTCCCATAATCATCAATGTCTAATCTCATTATAGCAACATTAATGGTTAGAATACCAAATCAAAATCAAAATGCTATCTTACCAGCTTGGGTTTAGAGAGGTGTTACATCCTCCCTCCCTAAGATTTGATTTACTCCTAGAAGTCATGTAAACTCAATATGCAACCATTTCACACATTAGTACTGAAAGTCTATTAATCAACATTAAAATATTGTACTTCATTCTGAAGATTAGAAATATAATATACATCATTCATCACTAAATGAAATAAAGAGGACATCCATTCATCATTCGCCTTTCTAAGAATCATTACCAATATATTAACATATGCCTTATTTATAAGGTATCAACATGAAATAAAATAACATGGTTAATCTCGTTCACATCACATGTGTCACAATTCTCAAAATAAGCATTTAATTTAACATCCACATTCTTTCAAGAATACCTTAATTTTCCACTAAGAATAGGGTAAATAAGATGCATAAGCACTCAATTCTTTCCAAAACACCATTGTTTGAAACAATATTTGTTTTCCACACATTTCCAATCTCACAAATTAGAACATATTTGGCATTATTTTCAACAAAATATAACAATTTACACTTTCTAAAGCATAATAAGCCAACTTTTAAACTTTTCATATGAAACCATTTACAAGATGAAACATGCATTTATACATACATACATACTTACATCACTAGGAATCACATCACAAGGCTACACAAGGGTCCATTTGGACACCAATAAGCAACATACTAATCCATGATACATAAACCATTAGCCAAAAACCAATATCCATCTTACATAATCCATACCTCACACTCAGTGGTTTGATGGTGTTAGGCCACACACACATGGTGAGACAATCCACGTAATACCACAAATACCTATCTCTTGTTGAATAAGGTTGTTAGCCTCGAAAAGATAGTCATCACACATAGGTGGGTAGTGGTTCGTAGCTATGTAATAGCCTCACTTACCCCCATCCTCAAGGTTCCCTGCGTCTACTTCCTTGTATACACTCAATCGAGTCTAGCTCTCCCATTCTCGATGAGGAATCACATTACAACAATAGACAAACATGCAAAAACAACAAATAGAAAACTAGTTTAGCCACTGAAATTCATAAATAATTATTAAATAATGATTCAATTGCAACAATAAAGCAAAAAAGGTGCACAATTTCAACACTAAATCATATGTAACCACGAGGGCTATGAGAAAAGAAGATCATAAGGTGTGGCTAAACCATCACAAACAAGATAAATAAAATTTTGCTGGTCCTCAAAATCAAAGTAAAAGTCATCAATAACCAAAAGAAGATTCACAATCTTCAAAATGGCACAATACATAACTATGTGACTAAACTAGCCACCAAACAAGGAAGGAGGGAACAACATCTGACTATCGCAATAGCTTGTCATGTGTGGTGGAGTGAACACACCAACCTCATGGCATGTAGTGTACTCCTTGGCTACATCTAGCATCACGTCGTAATGCAGCATGGACTCGCCAAGTGGCCTACACACTCCTTGGCTATCTGCATGGAATGTGCACCTTGGCCACATCCTGCATCGCATCTTAGCATGGCATGGTCATACGCCAGCTGGAGAAGGAACGTATTGGTCATAACATAATAGATATAAATATACATAATAAAATTTTCATAATGTGTTTTCTTAAAAATATTAAGAATTAGAAATTATTATTTAAATAGAAAGACCTCAAATATAATGTAAATAAATTAATTATATATTAAAATAAAGTAAGGAATATGTAATAAAAAAATAGCTCTAAAATAAGGATACCAATTGTTTTAAATATATAGTAATGAAAATAAGTTTAGATTCAAATAAATTAAATCTTATGTGAATAATTTTATATTTTTTTATCTTAAGTGTATCAACCTCAAACATGTAAAGATATACTTTTTTAAATAAAGAATTAAATATATAACATAAAATATCTCTTGAAATATTTTATATATGTGTATTCTGGAGTAACTTAAAGTATTTAAATTTTATTCATAAATATTATAGTTTTTTCTTATTGGTGAGTCAATTATTGATAACTATTAAATTTGAAGGATAACCTTATGAGTGTTAATCTCAATAATAAACTTTTAGTGAAATGAAATTATAAAGTATATTTATGAAAAATTATTAAAAATATACAGGACCAATATATTATTAAAAAAAATATTTAAAAATTTATTAATAACTAATAAATAACATATAACACATATAAATGTAAAAGGGTTGCGGGCTTAGTTGGAATAGCTAAAGAATCCTATTGTAGACAAGAGATGTGGAGGTCTAGTGTCCCCTCCCTCACCAAAGGGCATGTTGGACTAACATCACCACAAGGCATGTTGTGTTCAGTGACCTAATTACTAAGTCTAAAATAAAAATTAATTTTTTTCTAAAAATATTATAGTACTATATATAACGCATATCATTATGAATTATTAAAAAATATATTATTAATATGTTTTAAAAAAAGAAAACTTAAGAATACATTTATAAATTAAAAACAAACGCATAACATATATAAATATAGAAAAAGATATAAAAATGAAATAAATAAATAAAATATTATAATATCCCACGTTATATAAACCCATCTTTATATATATTCTTTATATAAAATTATATATTTATGTATGTAAACTATCTAAAAAAATATTAAATAAATAATTAAATTAATTAGTAAATGAAATAACTTAAAATTAAATGTTTACATAAAAATTATAATAAGTCAATACGTATTTGAAAAGGTACTATAACTATTATTTAACTAAATTACATATATTTTTAAAAAATGTTTTTTTAGTTTTTAGAGAATGATAGACATGCCATTCTCAAGGAACTTATTTAACTTAAGTCACTAATCTCATAAAAAAACAAACACCTTAGAGAATGATAGACATATTAATTGCAAGGTGTTTTTTTCATATATGATCAAATATATTATTCAAAACAAAATTGAAAAATTATTAATAACTCATAAAGAACCTATAACCCATATAAATATAGATAAAAATATCAAAAATAAATTTTTTCTTAAATATTATAATATTATTTATAAAATATTATTATGAAGTATGATGCAGGAGCATCTAGTGGTGTAAGGGCAATCCTGCATCACCCAAAAATCTCTTTTCTTTCTTTTAGTTTTTTGTAGATGTTTTTGCATTTTTGGAAACCCTTTTCATCAAATAAGAATTCCCAACTTTCATAACTTCTTTTCTGCTTTTTCTGCTCAACTGCTATTTTTAGCAAGTGGAAATTTGAAGGCGTGTGGAAGAAAAAATTTAAGGGAATCTTCAAGATAGAAAAACAAGCACTTTGATGAAAGAATCGAATCAAGATAATTCTTGGTTTGAAATTTATTCAAGTTTTAGTTTATGCTTTTTGCCCTAAAAAATATTTTGAGTCCAGTTTGAGGCACTAAACGGTATTGTATGATCCCAAAATTCATTGGAACCAAAAAAATTGGGTCTTAGTGTGTTCTTCACTCTGAGACCTTTCCAACGGTTCAAACGGTTTGTTAAATGTAGTCCTAGATCAAAAGTTATGGCTCCTAGAAGTTGGTGCATTTTAAAAAATGTGCTAATATTCGAATGTGGTTTTAAAATTTGAATTTCAAATTGTAATTTTTGGTGCAAAACCACAAAAACTCATAATTCAAATGTTGTTTTTGTCTCCACACCAAAATGAAGCGATTTATGGGCTAGTTTCTAGTTTTTTGGTAGCTTTTTGGATAAAAGAGTGCAAATTGTCGATTTATGGGTAGTTTTTTGGGAAAAAGAGTGCGTACTAAAAAAAGGGAACTTTTGTAATTTTCTGTAATTGGCATGTATTGCAGAACTCAAGGATTTGGGATCCTTTGCATGTAAGCATTTCATTATTCTGAATATAATAATATTCTCTAGTTTCTGTGCATGATATTCTATGTTTCAGGTTAGCACCCTCATCAAATTATTATTATTATGTTTTTTTAAAACACACCTTAAAATATATGTATAAAATAGTATTTGCATGCACACACATGCAACGATCACCAATAGGGTGCACCGTAAATGACTATTGAATGGGTAGTAAGTAGCAAACTTTTTTTTAAGTGCAATGGGATATATAAATAATCAATAATATTTGCAATTGTTTGATTGGTGCGAGGGAGGGAAAGCATGCTAATAAGGCAATATGAAATAATGTAAGGTTAGATAATAGTAGGAAGTGGATCTTATGATTTTGGAATTTATGTAGAATAAAGTAAGTGGAGTAGATGATAATGAAGGGAGATGCTACACATGTTTGAAAGTTAAATTTGAATAGCCTAACCTGAACCAATTATAAATCACATAATTTTGACATAGAGATTATTTTATATATATTCATTTAATTTGATCATTGTAAAGCATTATAAACCTAATGTTACATTCCACTTCTCTGTTCTTATAATGTGAGATTAAGAACAATTTGATAAAAATGGGAAAATAGTCTTTGTGTTTCAACATCAAAATTTATTAGTTGAAAATTGGTTATGAAACTGTAGAATAAAACTATACGTCATGTTGAACGAATGTTATTATTTGCAATGTATCGATTAATTTTAATGTTAAGTAACTAATAATCAATAACTTTTTTTTAACTTTAATAAATAATTTTAGGTATGGAAATAATTTTTTTTTTATAAAGTGAGAATTCAGAAATTAATTAAAATTTAAATTTTTAATAATATTTTTTTTAATAATAATAATATGTTCAAAATTTTAGGTATGATATAATTTTAGCTCTGTCTTAGTTTTACATTTACTAGACCTAGATGCACATCTATATTTGACCTTTTTGTGTACTAGGTTAATCAATCAATTGATAGATTATTATTTAATTATCTTAAGATACATATCCATACAGATACATGGCAGACTTGAAGTTGAGGATTAAACAATATCTAGGAAATATATGGAACATTAAAGGATTCTCCTTTTTAAAAGACTTATTAGTCATGGATTTTATTACTAATACTGAATTAAAAAGTATTATTTAGAAAAATTCATTCCATTACTTTATGTATGGCATGTTTTTTGCAATGCCTATGTGGCAGTAGATAATCTATTACTTTGATGTTCTTTATTTTCATCATTTTTTATTTGAATATTAGTTATGATGGTCATCACAAATGACTTTTTAAAAAATGAAAGATATTATAAGTAGTATCTTCTCCATAATTTTGGGAATAAAACCATTTCTATGCTTGTGATTTATGGGTTGGAAGAAGAATGCGATGAGATGATACAGATATTTTTCATTGTTAGAATAATTGAATTAGAAGTTACGCTTTGTTTTGAGGCAACATGAGTAACATGTTATTATAGAGTATGACATGAGAAGAATATTTTTGCTTCCCTAACATTTGCTATGACATAAGGTGTAAAATCCTGCCACGTAACCTAGAGCATGATCCAACACTATGGAAGCGCAACTAATTTTTTTCTTAAAAAGAGTAACAATAACAAATAATCTACTCTAAAAAAATACATCCTCTAGGCCACACAACACATCTCAATGTGAATCCCAAAACTTACAAAATTAATCTAATCAAAGCAAATGAAATTAACTCATGATAAACAACATACATCAAATCATTAACCCATTGCATAATATACAAGTAAAATAAATGAATTCTTCCAAAGATTACATTAAGTCAATATACCATTACAAAGCTCATCTCCAAGATGAGATAGATCATACAAAATGATGCAATTACAATATACATGAATCTTCCTCAATTACAAATGAGGAGTATAAGTATATATTGTGTCTCATTGATACAATGAACATAAGAGAAGTAACATATCCACAAATACACACGAGCTCTCTGAATTGGAAGATCTTGCCATCTGTAATGCCCTAAATTTAACACTCAAAAAATATTCAAGGACAAAACACAAATTCCAAATTTCGTTCAGTTACGCTTACGAGACTCTCAAAGTTTGCTACTAAAGCAGGCACAACCAGAAGGCATAGAACTCTTTACCAATCATACACTATACTTCTTTTAGTTAGATAGATAAAATGTTTAGACCATCATGGCCAATTCAATAGGAGACACAAAATTCACATCTCCAAGGTAGACTTAAATAGTCCAACTGACCCAAAATGAATCTGAAACATTATAGAAGCCACAAGTCAACAATAACATTTATATATAAGTAGTAACCAAAAAAATAATAAAAGAACAAATCCTAGGGGCCAGACCTAGTCCTCGGGGGCTCGTCTTAGACGGCCTTGCCTACGTATATAATTCGCAGAGGCACCGTAGTTCGACAATTGGACTTCAACCATCTCACCCATGGTTGGATAGTAAGGGGATAATATCCACAAGGTTAAAAGATGACCAAAGCTCAAACACAATCCTAACCCAATACACAAATATACGCCAGTTCAATCTTGTAATCAAAATTAATGTGTTCCATACCATTTTACAAACTAAAGAGTGGGTATGCAACCCTTTCTAGGGTTCACTTCCCCAGACAGTTTCACGATTGGCTGCCACCCACTTAGGTGAAGCCAGCGGGATTCAAAAACCTAATTGGGGATAACTAACACTAGTATCATGATATTTTAATACCTACATAGAGTAGATAATAAAGGTTAATCTATGAGATCTCCTTCCACTACAGAGGGAAAACATAAACAAGAGCTATAGAGGGATTCCTCCTATTATAACACCTTTTATGAGTAACGCATTAAAACAATAAGTAATATACTTATAATTCGATGCTAAACAAAAACTCTATGCATGGCGTTCATCAACTATGTGATAAGTATACATATATGAATTATATCACTTAGATAACCTTTCAAAATGAGACCATTGGATATATTTTCGAAGTATGCGTTGACAAATAGCTTTTAATCGAATAAACAGAGGTGGTCATTCCCAATGTTTTGAACCCAACTTTTATTCTCGTTTCTAACCATGCGAAGGCCCGACTACCAAGAAGACCTTAATCTTATTCACGAACACACAATTTATTACTAACAACATGATTACAATAGCATTATCGCTGATAAGAAAGGTAACAGAGATATTATTCACCATAATGACATTAATGAAGTTTACGTTTATGATTAACTATTCCTAATGCCTTGAATCATAATATTCACAGATCCACAATACGAATCAATCACAGAAATTAAAAGCTGTTGATAATTGCAACTAACTGTAAACTTGGAGTTTGAAAGAAGAATCTCCCAATGCTAGGCAAAGATAGCCAATTTCACGGATACGCATTAAACACCACAACTACAAGGATATACATTAAATTTTGGAGGCGCCAACCTATATCTAATACTATTATTATAAACCCTCACTTTTATTTTATTTATTTATTTTATTGCCCCACCAAAAGGAAGATGCGTTATAGGCATGAATAAATATATCCGAAACATATAGGAAATTTTAATACCCCGCAGTAAACGATATTAGGGCACTATCCCCAAACTACAACAGTGAAGTAATCATCTTAAATGCGACATCTTGTAAGGTAATCACCCAGCTACCAGTACAAAATATTTTGGCAAGAAGCAGCTCACTCGCTCCCCTTTTTCTTTCACTGTTTATTGCGTGAGTTTAGAAAGATCTTGCATTTCATTCAAAGGAAGAAGAAGAGAGGTGTTTAACATTTTATCATTAAGCAAGCATCGAGATATGACAATGACATTCTGTTTGTGTAGCATAACTATATGGTCCTGAGGTGGAGGCGTTGGCCTTCGAACAGAGAATCTTGTTGCATTGGCGCATTAAATTCTTATCCTATATTATTTATAACTGTATGGTTTACTATCCATCTACTGGACCTTTTACACTTACGAGGAATTATAATTGTCTTGAAATTAAATCTACAAACTTTGGTTCTATTGGTTCTCCATTTTAGAATTTATTAAAAAAAGAATAGGATTATGGTCGTCATGCTCAGGGTGTCATAAATGTTGAAAATGGTCACAGCACATCAAACAATAAAATAATATGATCAATTTTTTTAAAAAAAATTAAATAAAATAATTTATGTGTAACAAAGAAAGAGATGCGTTCATATTGCTAATAGACAGCAAATAAGGTAATAAGATGAACTGCTAAACTTCATACAATTCTTTGGTCTCCTTCTTTCTAGAAGAACAGGTTGATTTGGCTACTGTTTAAAGGAAACTGATAAGAAATATAATGATACGAGAATAGAACATAGCCCCGTTGGCTGTTTTTGACCAATGATTTAACAATAATAAAATCTAATGTTATTATTTTCATAAACACTGTATCAAGAAGACAAGTTTCAACAAATGCTATTGGAAGGCAAACACTGCTACTGATTCATTAGTCGTAGGTGTAAGGCGGAATTACACAGGCTAAGAAACACGGTACGTATCTCCATCAAGTTTAAAGAATAAGGGAAATTGCTCTAGAAAACCTACATGAAATATTAGAAGCACAACGACAGAACTCTCCATGATACAACAGTCATTCAAATTACTCACACAGGTGCCAAAACTGGAACAAATATTTGGTATAAGTGGAGTTTCCTGATCTTTCTATGCATGATATTTAATGATTATGCTCGACACAAAGATATCATATATGAATCTATGCTTGGCATTCATGGAAAATTCTGTTGTACAGATTTAAAGAAACAAATAAAAATCATTGAAGCTAAATTCATGCATATGGATCTAAAATGTATAGCCCAGTGCTGCAAATAAACATAACTATTTATTATAATGATAGGATGGTCATGAGGTCCTACTTGATAGTGCAAACTTGGTGACAGATTGAGAGATCAGATGGAGGAACAAGTACCCAGCCCACTACGCCATTCCTCTAAACACCATTCCCAACTCATCAGCAGTCCAAACGTCCTTGCCCACCCCTTAATCTCTTTTACCGGAACACTCGAAGATCCTGCAAAGACTTTTCTTCCCCGCATTTCTTCTCCTCATTCCAACCGAAGCTCCCCCCCATGTCTAGACCCCCTTAATCTCCCCTTGAACTCCCCAATTTCATGCTACATTACTCATCTGTCAACTTCACCCGCGCGAATTCCCAGCGCTCAGTGTTCTATGAGAGATGAGGGGTTATCATTCTGACATGGAGTCTCTCCCGCCCATAATTCTGAAATGTGTCAGAGGAAGATAAGGCGGCTGAACTGTTTTACCCCCCCCAATCAGTCCCTATCAATGACACAGTTGACTGATGCTTAAGCGAATATAATTCATGGAGTAACCCAAACGATACCCTTATTTATTGCACTGGAGTGAACATCGGCGTATAGATAGGCATGCCACAGTGAAGTCGTTGTCAAGCTTTAAACTACTGTCCACTCCTTGTTTTAGGTCCACCATTAAATGTTCATTTAATTCCTCCTCATGTTGCAGTTGTGACTGTTATGGCTGTGATTTTCTGACTTCAAAACTGCAGCCTTATGTATGAAATCAGAGGATAGGATACGATAAGATAGAAATAGGCCAATATAATAAGTACACGATATTTCTCTCAAAGATAGGTGTTTGTTGAATTTAGGTGGCTAAAAAAAAAATATAAAGTACTAATGTGTTTATTTTATTTTCTTCTTTGAGATATTCTTTAAATGTATAAATAAAAGACTCTAATATGTCTAGTAATTAATATATCATTTATTATATATTGATTGTATGCCTTATTAGTATTAAGAGGTAATGATATTTAATATTATTGATTTATTGGTGCATACATATAAAAGTGCAATTCATTTTCAAAAGTGAAAGGTGTGGGCTCATTTCATAGAGCTTGGGATGTGTTTGTAGAGGCAAGATATGTGCACTAGATATATGATTGTAGACTTGTCTAAAGTATGATTTCCAACTTTATTTAACTATTGACTATTTTCACAAGTCATGTGTCCAAACAATTATCCTCTAATGGTACATAATAATTTACTAATTGTTGTGTATAGAATCATCAATCAAATAAATATCTTATCGTTAATAGAGGTACACCAAATTAGTTGACACTATAAGTAGCATAGCATTAGTTCCACACAATAGACATTTACTGACAATATTGATATTTGTTAATAAACCAATGGTTTCTACATCTATAGTTAACATGTCATTGATACCGTCCATTACACATAGTTATAATGAAATTTTTGCCTCATCACATACAACTATTGCCAACTATGGCCACAAGATTGTTATTATTATTATTATAAAAGATTGAATTCCAATTCATAAGTACAATCTAATTAAGGACAAGGTGATACATCTATATTTACCTCGCATATTTCCCTAAATTTAAAGATAATTATATTTATCATAAGAATCATTATACCACCTTTGATTATTTGCATTACTAGTGATTAGACATAGTATTGTAACTCAACCATATATATATATATATATATATATATATATATATATATATAGGTTATGGGGTCTCTCTACTTCATTATTCTCCAATAATCATATTACTGAATATTCATAGCATCTTATTAGCACACCCCTTCTTGCACCATGTAAATGATGAGTGTGTGAATAAACTTTTCATTAAAAGAATTAACCGATGATATAGAATTAGCATCCGCATAATCTATATGACATTAGACATCTAAAATACCATTAAGCCCAAATACAACTTGATCAGAAGTCATCCATTTATAATATCTAATATCTTTTAGAACATTACCATAATGCAATTAAAATAACATAATTAACAAGTGAATCTACTATACACCATATGAATTTTATGTCCTGAGGTGCATTGTTGCCATGTGTTAGAAAATCCCTACATATACAATGGGGAGTTGACCTAGTGGCCCTACACCATCACGAACAAGCAAAGAGAGCCCAATAGTGTAAGGTGCATGATGACACCCAACCATGTGGTACCTGTAGGCTGAACCCCTGTGCAAGGAGATAGTAAAAGACAACCAAGAAAAACCTACTACCTCTAGACACAGGCAACATACAAAACAACACTGTACCAGTAAACACATAACATAAGGTTACATTGCTTCTAGAACCACTAAATCAAGTACATCCACTATACAAAACAAATCGACTGTTGTCATAGGAGGAGTCTCATCACAAAGGTTACATTGGTTATCCTTATGAGATCTTCCTAGGTCTTGGCCCCCATCCTAGGTTATCCTGGTAACCTCTCACGAACTCTGGCCCCACATGCATACTAGTGTGGAATTGATAATCTTTTGAGAAGACAAGATAACGATCTTGCCATTCCATGCCTTCCAACCTCATCTCAAGTCTAACACAAGCCCTTGAGCCAATGAGCGAGGCTAAATTATCAAGTTTAATGTATTAAGCTACCCTTTCCCCTTATATAGGTTATTTAATTTCCACTGATTAAAATGACTTTCACACAAGTTCTCCTGGCACCACTTTGTGTGATGGCCCCCATTGAAAGCCACTCCCCTATTGACAACACAATAACTTATTCCACAACCCAAGGGTAGATAGTGCACTAAAACTAATAACAAATAACCACCACAACTCAAGAGATAACACATCCCTACGGATGTCAAATACTAAATCCCAACTACGTGCACTACCTAAGGAAATCTCAAAGGGTAAACCAAAGACATCAATCCTTTCTCAATTTTACAATCTCTAGAAGACATATATTTTCACAATAACAAATATCCCCCCAATACACCAATATAGAAGAATACGTAATTAAAAATAAGAAAATCATGTAACTAAATGAACTGTCATTAGGATTTCCTAAATCCAAATAAATCAATAACTCATATTTAAAATACATCATTTAAACATAATTCCAATTTATAAATCAACAAAAAATTAAACTAAATGTTTAACTTTCAGTTTCACAACTACTAATAATAATTAACTCAATTTCCTCAATTAAAATAAACAATCATTTAAAGTTAACTAATTGTGCTTGCATGCATCTAAATAAATATCCTTTTAAATAAATATATATATTATCTAATTACATAATCCAATTATTCCTTCCAATATTCATTTTATATAATTATATATAAATATATATGTATATATACACATTACATATATAACATATATTAATTAATAATATATATTATATATATAAAATCATAAGCAATAAACATATATATATATATATATATATATTGTATATATAAAAAAATATAAAAATGGAGACCCAAACAATCGAGGACGTAAAAGCCAAACACAACCATGGATTGTGGCTAGGCTGCATTTGCAGCCAACCCCATAGTGGGTCACGCACTGTGGAAGGCAGTGGCAGTGCCTCCATAGTTGCCTCCCCATGGGCCGCTGTGAGGGTAGCCTCCCAACCTTCCCCACAATTTTTCATGTATATTTTTTTGAGCAAAAGAAATTTGCCATATGATGATAAAAAAATATAATTTTTTTAAAGATAATTTCCCATAGGAAATTTCTACAAAATCTTAGATATACAAACAAATATTCATATTTATATGTACATGTATATATTTTAGTATATATACATACATACATACATACATACATACATATATATATATATATGTATGTATATATATAAATGTATATATATTGAAAACAATAAATTTGATTTATATCTAAAGAAGAGCAAATTTTAACAAAAGTTTTCTATAGAAGAATACTTCCAATTTTCACAGAAAGAAGTTTTTCTATAGTTTCGATTTAATTTCAACAAAGGTTTTACAATTTAGCTATAATTTCCTTAAGGATAAATCCATTTCTAAAACTCAATTTTAGCAGAGGATCTAAAATAAATTCTATAGAGGCTGTAAATATTCTCAGCAATATTTTAAAAACAAATGCTTCTACAAATAATGCAAACCTCTTCTACAGGAAACCTTTCCAATTTTCAAAAAAAATATAATTTAAATAACCTTTTCAAATTAAATTTACAAACCAATAAAGAATGTAATGCCCCGTCATAATAACCTAAGGAATGTTGCAATTGTGTATAAAGGTGTAATAATTTTGTTTTATAATAATAATATTAAGTTAATTAGTTACATACATACGTTAAGTTACATGAGGTTACACTAATTTGAGTTTCCATAGATGACTTTAGTATTTCGCATTACACATATTAATTAACATTAACATAAAAATAAACATTACATTTCATTGAAATTTTCCATTCAAGATAACATAAAGTACAAACTCGTTTCTTACATTGCATTTCATAAAATAATACAATCCTCATCCATCTGATGAGGTAGTTCAATAATAATTACAATTACATTTACATTGTTCACCTCATATACAATTAAGGGATATTTTCAAATACAAGATTTACAATTTACAAAGAAGATGCACATATAAATTTCCAAGTGCGAGCTCTCCATCCATGAAGCTCTCGATGCCATGATCACAAAACTGGGGATCTAACAGAGTAAGGTGGACCGTTCCACCCAACCATGTGGTACCCGTAGGTCCACCCCCCGTGCTAGGAGATAGTAATATGGTTACCTAGACATAATCTACTAACCCTAGGCACAAGTACTTAACAAACTAATGGTTACATTGCATCCAGATTTAAGACAATTTAATGTACTACATATACAAGGTTATCTATTATTCTAGGTGGAGTGTCATCACAATATTGCAAAGGTTACCCTGGTGTTTCTTCCTAGGTTCTGGCCCCTAGCTTTGGTTACCCTGGTAACCTCTTACGAAACCCGGCCCCATTGTAAGCTATTGCTGAATCAAATGTCTTTTGAAGAAACAAGACATCGATTTGCCATTCCAGGTCTTCTCATCTTATACTGAAGACTGAACTAACTCAAGAGTCATAAGCAAGGCATAAACATCTTGTTAAGAGTTTCAATTTAACTATTGTGTCATTTAGTTATCAGTGACTTACTAACTCTTTGCAAGTTACCCTAACACCACTTTGTGTGTCGGCCCTTACAAAAAGCCACTCCCCTAAACATAACAAAGGAATCTAAGTTTACTATCTAGGGTAGACAAAGTGCACAAATTCAACATATAATACCAAATATACCAGAATGGACATCACAATTCGTTCACAAAATTAGGTGCACTACCCTAACTTGTTCAATCACATGGAACCAAAGTCAAATTTACTCCCTTGAAGAGACTGGAATTGGAAGACTTAAAATCAAGTAAAGATAAATTTCCCCCTTTTACCCAATAAAATTTAAAACAACTTAAAACGAATACACGTCTATCATTGGGATATATTAAATCCAGTCAAACAATTAAAAGAGAGAAAGTATCTATTTCTAATCCTTTTTTTTACTTAACAACAGTTCTTAAAACATTTAATAATTATGCTCATTGAAAACATTATATGCATAACTATCTAAATACAAATAAATTCTTATTTCTCATTTTTCCAAACTAAAATTTCCACATTAATGTTTTAATCAAATATTCTCAACATTAAATATATATACAAAATAAATAAATAAATAAATATATATATATATACATATATACATATATATAATATATATATATATACATATATACATATATATATAATATATATATATATACATATATATAATATATACACATATATATAAATATTTAAAAATAACACTGAAACCCTAAATCAAATTTAATAGTCAAAATAAAGTAAATTTCATAATTACCAGTTTGAACACATAATGAACACATTTTATATAGTCGCGAACTGTGTACACAGTGAACAAAGCCCATGGCTGTATATGTACAACCCTCCTCGTATGGGGAGGTGGCTGTGAGACAGCCGCCGCTGCTTGTGAGGGTAGCGCCGGCTGCCTCCATAGCCATCGCCCCATATGGGGGCGGCTGTGGGGTAGCCACGGCCCCCCTTCACATATATCGCAGTAGTATGGAATTTGCATTCTATTACATATAAAATAAATAAACAATAACCTACGAATTTAAAATTCTATGAATACAGAAATTTAATCCATTTTTAAAAGAATACGCCTGTACGACAATTTCAACATAAATTTATATATATAATTTCCAAAACATTTCACAATCAAATTCATATATGAGGTTAAATATATATATATCTAACAAATTCCAACAGGGTTTTATCTTAAACCGGAGAATAAAGAAATATAGACAGGGTTACAGTAGGGAAATTGGGGAAACTATAAATGTTTCAAAAGGAATTCAAAAGGGAAATAGGGAAATTTCATAGTACGCATTATTTTCCAAATGAATTCAATAATTTCCTTTCACACAAACTCATTTTTCCAGAAAGAAAAGAAACTTAATAAATCCCATTCCGGGAATACACAATAAATTTGTTTGAAAAATACAAAGGATTTAAACTAAAGAGATTTCTTTCACAGATAATCTTTCAAAACAACAAATTAAAACCACAAGAAGAATACCTGATTTCCTGAAGCTTTAGAAATTGATTTGGTGATGAGAACCTCTGTAGCCTCTATTGCCTGTAGCCTTCCAAAACTTTTCCCGAGAAGAAGACCCAAATAGCAACCAGAGATTTTTCCACAAGTATACAATATTCCAAAAGCATATATAGAAAAATTTAGCAAAAGCACTGATATTTTTCCAGTGAAGAGAAAATAGAAAATGATCCCTCTATGTTTTTCCAGATCCAAATTAACCTCCGTGAATAATTCTTCAACAAAATTCAATAAATGCAACTTGCACACATGTCGAGAAGTGAAAAATATCTATTAACCACTTCTCGGAAATCTTGCCTTCCATGATTTACATGAATTCAATTCATTTTATATTTTTAAATTTAATTATTCAAATTGCATGCATTTATTTTATTTATTTAAAATTAACAATTTACAAATTGCAAATATATTTAATAGTAAAGCATGCCATTTCCACAAAAATAATATTTAATTTCAAATAAAACTATTCACACACTTAAACAATTTAATTTAATTAATTAATTAATTTAATTAAATAAATTTAATCTTTATGATCAAACCATTTAACCAAACAAACTAATTAATTAATTAAATAACTTGCAAAACTAATTTCTTTAACATTAAAATTTAATTTAAATAATAGTAAATAAAACATAATAAACTACTATTTAAATTGACATTTTTCCTTTCAAGTAATTAAACCAAACAGAAAAGTACAAGACCACCTATGACTCAGAACTAAAATAGACAATGTACTGCGACCAGGTTATAGACTAGACTAGGATGAACCTAACTACTACCTCCCAATCAACATTTCCATTGATTCTTGACACGCTCAGACCTAAGTAACCAAGTGGAGTCGATGTCATGTACCTGCAATCATGCAACCAAACAATAACATGCATATATATATAAACCATTGTATAGGCACACCATGTGGAGAAAATCACAGACATCACAGGGCACTCACAAACGAGTGATGCGATTCCATTCTCCACACCAATACACGTCACATCAGACTGACGAATTAAATAACAGTTAATCCATCAAAACATATACATAGAAATAATCAACTGAAAATAAACATCTACGCTATCTCAAAACATATCAGAAATCAAATATCACCATACAATGTATCATTATGTCATAGAATAAATCCACTTTCGCTCAAAACTAGCGATCAAAATATCCAAACCAAGTATCATAGTCAAACAGTGTGAAATCATAACAGCATAAAATATAAGCATAAATGGAGGGGTACTACATCCTCCCCCCTAGGATCAGGCTTGCTCCTGAAAGCCTACGAATAGATAGGGATATAGTTCCCTCATGCATGTCGCATCCTCCCAAGTAGCAGAAGCCTCATAGCTAGGATCCCATTGGACCCTCACCTGATCAACGTCTCGACCCCTGAGACTGAGCATCCGGTGCTGTAGAGTGGCTACAGGCTCCAAAGCTAGCTGCTCGTCCTCTACCTGTAACACATTCCAATCAAGTACATGAGATATGTCGGGATGATATGGTCTAAGAACTGATACATGAAAAACATCATGAATACGAGACAAACTGGGTGGTAAGGTGAGTTGATACGCCACAGGAGCAATTCTCTCTAAGATCTTGAATGGCCCAACAAAACGAGACGCAAGCATAGAGCCTTTTCCATAACAGATTGGACTCTTTCGTGGTCACACTCAAAGAAACACTCTATCACCAACAACAAACTATCGGTCTATCCTATGTGCATCGGCATATTTCTTTTACCTATCCTGAGCTGCTATCAAATGTTCTTTAATGTGGTCAACCTGTTGCTCCATGTCTCGAAGCATCTCGGGTCCAAGTAATACTCTATCCTCTAGTCGATCCCAACTTAGTGGAGTTTGACAAGGATGACCGTATAATGCCTAAAATGGTGGCATACCTATGGAACTCTAATATTCGTTATTGTAAGCAAATTCTACTAAGTACAGATAATCCTCCCAACATGATTGTTGGTCCATTACGTACATCCTAAGCATATCCTCTAATATTTGATTAACTCTTTCTATTTGTCCGTCAGTTTGAGGATGATACGCTGAACTAAAGTTCAACTGTGTACCTAGAGCATGTTGTAATGAAGTCCATAGGGCTAAAGTGAATACATGATCTCTATTAGAAATAATCCTATGAGGAATCCCATGCAATCTAATGATGTCCTCCATGAATATCCTAGCTACGGATGAAGCATTGTAAGATGATCATATAGGTGAAAAATGAGCTACTTTAGTCAAATGGTCAACAGTTACCATAATGGCATCATGTCGACGTGATGACGTGGGTAACCCTACAATAAAGTCAATGGATATAATATCCCATTTCCATTTAGGAATGAAATGTGGCTGCAATAATCCAGCGGGATGTTGATGCTCAACTTTGATTCGCTGGCATTTAAGACATCTTGATACATAATTAACAATATCACATTTCATACCAGGCCAGAAATACAATTGCCGAAGATCAACATGCATTTTCTTGACACCTGGATGAGCTGAGTATGGAGCTCGATGAGCTTCAGTCATGATTAATGCACGAAGACCCTTGAAATGTGGTACATAAATATGACCTAAATGCCATAATATACCATCCGATTCTAGGACATACCCTACAAATTGACCTTCTAAAGGTTTACTAGATTCAATCTCCGAGCTCACTTCCTAATACAATCTATCAGTAGGAAGTGCAGCTAATATTTGACCTCTCAAATCTACTTCAAGAGTAATAGCAGAGATCTCATGTCGTTGACGACTAAGAGCGTCAGCCACTACGTTCTCTTTTCCTTGAACATATCTCACTTCAAAATCGTACTCACACAAGAACTCCATCCACCTTCTTTGCCTAGCATTCAAGTTAGGTTGCGTAAAAATGTATTGTAGACTACGGTGATCAGTATGAAGTTCAAAACGATGACCTAATAGGAAATGCCTCCACCGAACTAATGCATGCACAACTGCAGCGAGCTCTAAATCATGAGTGGGATAGTTTAATTCGTGATCCTTGAGTTTGCGAGACTCATATGCAATCACACGCTCATCTTGCATCAGAACTACTCCTAAACCCTCTAAGGATGCATATGTGCATACTACAAAATCCTTAGTAGGATCAGGAACAATCAATATAGGTGCAATAGTTAACTTTTATTTAAGTGTCTGAAAAGCCAACTGACATTGCTCTGTCCAAACAAAATTCTTCCCTTTTCTCTGAAGAGAAGTAATAGGATGACCAATTCTAGAGAAACCCTCAACAAACCACCTATAGTAACCAGCTAGACCCATAAAACTACTAACTTCACCTACATTAGTAGGCGCGGGCCAATCTACAATAGCTCGAATCTTTGAAGGATCCATAGCAATACCTTTTCCAGAAATCACATGTCCAAGATATTTAATCTCATTTTGAAAGAAGTCACACTTCTTCAGGTTCGCATACAATTGATTTTCCCTTAAACATTGCAATACCTGTCTCAAGTGTTCTTCATGTTCCTTCATATTTCTTGAATAAATCAAAATATCATCAAGAAATACCAGGACAAAGCGATCAAGGTATGTACGAAAAACACCATTCATTAAACTCATAAACACTGATGGTGCGTTCATTAACCCAAATGGTACTAATGTGAATTTGTAGTGCCCATAACGAGTTCGAAAAGAAGTTTTATGAATGTCTGCTTCAGCTATTCACAATTGATGGTAACCAGATTTGAAATCAATTTTAGAGAACATATTAGCTTCCTTAATTTGATCAAAAAGATCATCGATTCTAGGCAAAGGATAATGATTCTTAATTGTAACCTTATTCAATTGATGATAGTCAATACACAGCCTAAGAGATCCGTCCTTTACGAAGATAACAGGGGCTCCCCAAGGGGAAACACTAGGATGAATGAAACCCTTTTCTAATAATTCCTCTAACTAGATACGAAGTTCCTCTAACTCCTGAGTCCTCATTCTATAAGGAGCTCTAGATATATGCTCAACTCCAGGAACTAAGTCAACTCTAAAGTCAATATCCCTCTTCGGTGGCATTCCAGGTATGTCATCAAGGAACACGTCAGTGAATTCCCTAAGAATAGGATGTGTAGACACCTAAAAATGACCTAGGCCTGCAAGCTTCATTTTAACCACTTTTGTCCTAGCATAATTATGACATTTAATTATGTCCTCGGTCCACATTCAACTATTGATTAAATAATTCATAATTATTTAATTAATTCATGTCCTTTATTCTTCATGATTATTAAATAAATAAATTTCATTTATTTATTAAATACGTCATTAATTGTCTAAGTCTTCCCTTAATTAAATAAATTTCTTAATTTATTTAATTTCCTTTCTTCATTAATTCTTCCTGATTATTAAATAAATGAATTTCATTTATTTATTTATTTGATATGTCACTAATTGTCACAATTAAATAAATTTATTAATTTATTTAATTATTCATCTTATCTTCTAAATTAAATAATTATTTTTAATTATTTAATTACTAATTTCACTTTCTCTCATTTTAAATAAATGAAAATATTTAAAATGATTTCATTTTATTAACTTTCACTCTTTTAGTAAATAATTTGAAAAAGATTATTTACTTGTCACACAAAATCATCATTTTGAATTAATTAAATTCAAAAGATATTATTCTTCTAAAAATCAAGTAATCAGGTAGATTCTTGATTTTTCAAATTTGATCTTCAGTCCAAATCTTATCTTCTTGATTTTTCGAATCTAACAAATCAGACAGTCTTATCTTCTTGATTTTTTGAAAATCTTTATTTTCTGATTAATTTGTCTCATTTATTCTCCACCATCGATCTGATTATCTGAGATATTATTTTGACCGTACGATTAAGGATTTTGCCATAACCCTAATTAGGGATTTTCAGATTTAATCTGGACCTCTTATTCTAGGCCTTTCTTAGAATTCAATCTCATCCGTCCGCTGAAAATTGTGTTTTCTATAAAAGACAATTTTGCTCATAATTTTGGGATCCGACAACTTGATTTTTAAGATAGGCATTATAGTCATTTGGCATTAGTAGTCATTATTTTCATTTTGTCATATCGTCATAGACATAGGCATAATTTTGTAAATCCTTCAACATTTGCATATGGCTTTGGCATTATTATAGGTTGCTCAATTTGAAATCTGAGGGCCTCATTGACTTGCTGCAAACTAGAAGGTGCTATGAAGGTGAAGCATGGAAGGAAAGGAAGGTATAATTGTCCTTTATTTTGATTTTCCATTGTTCTTGATAGCCTCTTTGGATTTTTGATGTAATTGAGCTAATCATCTAACAATATATTCTTCCATTGATTACATTGGTGAACCCAACATATTTGGACAAATAAAAAAAACCATTTTTGGAGTTGGTTTCTTTTTGTTGCAGGTTTGCATCATTGTGGATAAAGCTATAGTTTCCAAAGACATGACCATAACTTTCAAATGGCTATGTATTTTCTCACAAAATTGTTTTTGCAGCTTGGGGACAACATTATGCACTTTCATTCCAAAAATTATATTTTTTGGATCTGTTTTTCATTTTTTATAATTTTTTTTCTGTTTTTAATAAAAAAATAATTTTGAGAGCAAATAATTGAATGTTTCTGATATGTTTACATTTCTGAAAATCTCTCTAAATTTTAACAGGTGTCTATTCTTTATATTTTAAATTTTCATGTGGGATTATTAGTCAAAAAATAGATCTTTTAAAATCTAGGTTTAAAAAAGATTTTCTTAGATCTAACTCACGGTTGCAGATATACTCACAAAATGTTTTTTTCAGATTTGGGATGATATCAGAAGAATCCAGTAAAAAAATCAGAATTTTAAAAGCGGTTTTGTATTTTTTATAATTTTTTTATGATTTTTCATAAAAAATTAATTTCAGGTGCAAAACAGCAAATTTTTCTGATTTATTTACATTTTTGGAAACCTCTTGAGATTTTAAACAAGATTTATTCTCTATATTTTTTATTTTACTATCAATTTTTTTTCTAAAAATCAGATTTGTTGTGACTAGCTAACTCTCTAACAGTTGTGACTAATCTTCATTTGCAGCGTGTGGCGGTTACTATTTGTGTGTCGAAGATCATTTCATAGAAGACTACTAATTCATTGTTTGCAGGTTCAAATGTCAAAGATGAAATAAGAAAACAATGTGCTTGTCTTTTTATAGATTAGCAAACATTTCATTTTGGGGCACATAAAAAGAACTTTCATGTTTGTTTTGCTTGACTGTGTTTGCAAAATGGTAGGTGAGTATGCTCTCACCTTGTGAAAACTCGGTTATCAGAAAACCAAACCAATTTTATCTATTTTTACCCTTCATGATTTGGTATATCGGAATATCCTCTCCCCTTGTGCATTCGGGCGATCCTGGGTGTAAGAGAAATGGTTACTGACTCTAGAACTTGGGCTTGTTCTGGTAGAAAAAAGTACTCACCCCAGGACGACTCAGACCGGTAGCACCCTGACACTGAGGGACTTCCAACTAGTATATAAAAGTGGGTTCTTGGGGAAAGACCAAGAATCACGAGTGTGGTTCCGACGAGATGGATCCGAAAGGGGACTCTCGTCGCATGGATCATGCCCCACGAATGGAATGCCCAAATTAAAAACCTCTTATTTTAGTGTCCAACCATTCTATTGGCCATTGCTTGGTATAGTGCAGGGTACAATATCATGCCCAAAGACACTCACTACTGATCCCATTGAGTAGAGATAGCAGTTCTTAGGAAGTCACTACCCAAGAATTCAAATTTGGTGTGCGCAAATGACGTTAATGAGCTGTGGAGGGGAGCCAATGCCACCAAAATTCTAAGCTATCCGCTCTCGAGAAGGAAAGGTGTTTATCACCAATCCGAGGTATATCGATGGGCTATACCAAGTATACAAACCCTTGGCCTATTGGCCTTTTAGGATTGTACTTGTCTTATGTGTGTTTTCTTACACTCAAAACATTGTGCTTGTTCAGTGCTTGCTAGATTACTCAAACATTATACACAACATTCACAAATCTGGACACAAACAATTGACCTTAGACAACTCGAAATTTTCAACAAAACATCAAAAAACAATCTCAGTCCCCATTTTGAGCTTAGACTTTGCATTGTTCATCTTAGTCATCATTTTGAACCTAGACTTGGCATTTATAACATTAAGTCCTTAGTCAAACATCATCATCTTAGTCCTCATATTGGCCTTGACAACCTTGTCATCTTGCATTAATCATTTCCTTAGGAAAACGTCATCATTATCTTGCATTGTCATCCTTTATTCCAAAAATACAAAAAAATTAGTGGCATAACTTGTCATCTTAGTCTTCATTGTCCTTTGGCATTAGTCATTTTCTTTAGACAACATTGTCATATTGCATCCCTTATTGTCAAAAATCCAAAAACATAGTGTTGCTTTGTCATCCTTTATCCAAAAAATCCAAAAAACATAGGCTAGTGCCATCCTTGCATTTACTTGTCATTCTCATCATCCTCATTTGAGAAAATCCCTTTTACGGTTGAGACTAGGCTTCAAGGACAACAACGACAAATGGCCAACTTTGGACAAAATTCCAATCCAAACATCAACAATAACACTTATGACACAAACCAACATTGGACTTTTTCTGACCCATTTCATAACATGAACATGCAATCTTCCATGAACATTCCATCTTCATCATGAATTTTTTTTGAACCATTCATACAAAGAGACCAAAATGGATGAGTATATTTCAAAGACATAGAAGCTGCAGCGCAAAATCCTGATATATTATCCTTTGTAAAAAAATCAGTCTTACGTGACCCTCAAAGGTATTTAGCCATGCCTTTGGACGAAGGGACTAAGTTACCACAAGGCTTTGACATAAATAATTTGCCACCTTCATCCGTCTACCCTCACCATCAACAGTCACTTGACATAACTCCTACTAGTAATTCACAACAAACGTCCACTTATCACAGTTATCCTAACCTTGACAAGGGAAGTCAATTATCTGCTAGTCCATTCCATGTCTCCACATCATATGCTAATCCTTTACCTATCAATCCCGCCCAAGTCTACATGCTTTATCAACCATCTACTAACTCATGTCAAGTCTCCACATCATACCATACCGATCTGGTCCAAGTCTCCACGTCCTATTTCAATCAACCTTACACCAATCCAGTCGAAGTCTCCATGTCATATCCTTGTCCTTCAATAGTTAATCCAGTCCAAGACTCCATGTCATATCCGGTCCAAGTCTCCACGTCATACCCTTGTCCTTCACATACTAGTCAAATGCAAGTATCCATGTCATATCCTAGTCCTTCACATACTAGTCCAGTCCAAGTCCCCACATCCTATCCTAGTCCATCATTCATTAATCATTTTCAAGTCATCCCCTCACAAGCCACATCTAGTCATGAAAATTTTTTCATTGCTCAAAGTCAAATCCCATTGTCTAAACTTGATGATACATGTCAAAATGAAAGCCCAAAGCATAACCTTATAATGTCATCCTCATGTCAAGAACAAGGTAGTCCATCCCATGACCCTATCTTAAACTCCATTCAGGGAATCCTTCAAGACAATCATGACATCCAAAACACACCTATCCATGACAACCCCATCTTTGAACAAGACCCTACCATTGACCAAGAAGTCCAAATCCATGACAACCCCATCTTTGAACAAGACCATACCATTGACCAAGAAGTGTAAATCCATGACAACCCCATCCTTGACCAAGACCCTACCATTGACCAAGAAATCCAAAACAATCCACTCCTTGACCTTTACGCCATTCATGATCAAACACTTTCCAATCTTATACAAGCCTCGACTATTGACAGTTTCCAAAATGAGACACTTGCCTCCATTAGACACATAGACGATATTCCTCAAGCACAAGAGTATTCCAATATGGACATATTTGAAAATGATCAAGCTATAGCTGAATTCACTAGACTTTATGACACTAACCATAATGATGGCTTCAACATTTCTTTGGAAGCACCAACAGAATCATCTGAACCTAACATGTCACAAGATCAGACCACAAATATCAGTCAAGAATATGTCCAAGAAGACAATGAAGCTAAGACACTTTATCACTTAGGGTCATCTGTCTTTGTCAGAGCAGGCTTTCTCCCAAATGAAAATATTACAAGTGACAGTATCCACATACCTAATGATGGGTTAGCATCTTGCTTTCAAAACAACAAATACCCCATCGCAAAAAGAATCTGTCAAAGCATGCAATATCAAGGCAAAGGACTAGGAATACATGAGAAAGGCATTCAAGAACCAATACAGCTCTAGACAAATTACATACATCAAGGTCTTGGCTATTCCTCAGACAACAAATCAAATGATGTTAGTGGCACCTCCTCGATACTAGGGGTAACTTTGTCAGATATAGACATCAAAATGGATTCCATGAGAGATCCTTGTCATAAGATTTCTGCCAACACCCCCTCCACCCACACCATGAATCGTCATTCCATCATAAATAAACCTTCCATTTGGAACCAACAAAAACAAAATTCATACAAATTAAAAGATCAAAATCAAATGTCAAAGGCCATTGAATCAAAAAAAAGGACAAGTGGACAAATGAAATTAAAATGGATCCCAAAGAAAGATGGATCAAACAAAGACACCAAGTCAAATACAAAAGTCAATCACAATGTGGAGCCACAATACAAGAGGACTCCCACATATAACACATTTCCACCTCCTTCAAAATGGTCATCAAGCAAGGCATCTAAAGGTTTGGTTCCAAATTCCATCCCTCCAAAATTAGTCGTTCACCATACCAAGTTTGGAAAATAAAAAGTGATTCATCTAGATGTCCAAACAAATTTTCCATGTCTACCATCATTCGTCATAACTCTACATCTCGTTTAAATTCTAAAAATCCTATGTCACAAATCCATCACATCATGGCAGCAACTCTTTACCACAAGGACCCTCATGGCACTCTATTGCGATGCGCGTATTTTGATAAGGCCAACTCTAGTATCAGAAAGAATCATAATGACATCGATCAGTTGTATACAAGAGCTACGATCCTGACAAGACAACTCCTTCAGCAAGGTCATTATTGGCATATCATGGTACCAGTCTCTACATCGGCACCGTCAGTGGATTCAGAACAGTTAGTGGTCATCTAAAGCATCCAAGCTATCCACAATATCAAAAACACAAAAAAAAAAAATCAAAAATAAAAAAATCGTCACCCTAATGAAAACCTAGCAAATAGGCGTCTTGGTGACACCAAAAAAATAAAAAAGTCAAGAAAATAGTAAAGAGAAAAATTTCATCTAATGGTGAAAACCTGGCAAATAGGCGCCTTGGATAAGTACCATGATGAAAACCTAGCAAACAAGCATCATGTGTAAAATAAATCGTCTATGTGGACTATTACACTTTGGGGCAAGTCGCCTCATTTCTCATCCCTTCCTTATGACATTGACATCCATCTAAGCCCTATCATTTCCATGCATTCTTCCCACTTACCTTGGTCTTGACATAAAACTGGCACACATAAATCATGCTTTGGAAAAACTCTTGACATGTCTATCCTTTGGTCATACACGATTCACGAAACATCATGTCATTGACTGTCATCATCTTATTGTCCTTATACGACATAGTCCTTGAATATCATATGACAATTTCATTAGTCTCATGTCTCCTAGCTTTTACCAAGGCCACCCCATATCTTTTCATGCCTATCACCTATCTTGGCTTTCCTTGTCAAACGGTCTAAGGATAATCATCATCCCATCTAGCCCTAACCAAGTCATTCCAAATGCAACGAGTCTAATTCATACAAGCACATTATCCAAAATTTTACTTGACTGCGTTCCTAGCCCAACTGTAGACCTCCATACTTTCATCACTTTATCGTCATTGTCCTCATGTTGTTTCGGGATGCATCCTTCCCATGTCAAACAACGTTGTCATCACCTATCAATTGGTATTTAGCTTAACTAGGGGCACAATCATGTTTGTCCTTGGATTCTCATGTGTAGGCATCAGTCATATGCATTTTTCATGATCCTCTTAAACGTCAAAATCCAAAAAACACCATAAAATGTCCTGAAAAAAGACAAAAAAATCATAAAATGTCCTGAAGAGAGACCAAAAAAATCATAAAATGTCTTGAAGAAAGACCTAAAAATCATAAAACGTCTTGAAGAAAAACACAAAAACATCCAAATCAATGTCAAAATCCTAAAAATGGAGTCAAATTTAGTCATGTCAGTCGGTCCATGTCATTGTCGAACTACGTTGTCTCTGTGCATTTGCTACGTAGGCAAGGCCATCAGTCGATGAGTCCCTGAGACATTAGGTCAGTCCTTTTAGGTTGGTCAAAATAAAATCATGGCATTTGTCACAATCGTCACATCAGTCAAATAAGTTAGACATAGTCAAACTCGAACACAAGATAGTCATTTGAAACGTCAATGTCAAAATTGATGAAAATTAGAGAACATAAGCCAATCAATCATACAGTCAACATCAGTCAACTTGCAAAACCTTTTAGTCAAAACAATGTCAATCCTGTCACTCTTTGATCCTCTTCAAGATGTGTCCTTCTTGGAGTTAGACCTCGTCAAAATGTCCTTTTCCTTTTCAGGATGTGTCCTTCCTGACAATAGGCCCCATCAAACCGTCAACACCATCAAATTGGAAAAAATCTTAAATGGTCAAAACTGTCAAACTGACAAGAAATCAATCTTTGGCAAACAAAATAAAATGGTTGTTAATCTTTCTAGTCTATCTTGTCTTATCTTTTGACTATCTTGGCTATTTTGTCTTATATTTTTACTATCTTGTCTTTTGGTCATGTTACTAGATACCTTGAGGATGTCCCATGAAGGATTTAGAGGTGCGATGATGTCTCTTGGCCTATTTTATTTTCTTTGACTGCTGTCTGTGGATTGTCTTGACAAAAAGACTGGGGCAACTTCGCCTTTAGTATGAGTTAGGACATTCCTTGTCTGTGACTATCTGTTTTTCAAGTGGATGACCTTGGACACCTTGGTCTACGTCATATCATGGTGTTTGTTGTCCATTTGTGTCATTTTTACTGCCCAATGATGATTAAGAGCAATAAATATTAGTCCTATGGCAATGTTTTGAAGGATTTGGTCTAGGAACTAACATGCATATCTTTTTGTCTTGTCATCTTCTCTCTCCCATCTCATATAGGCATCACATCCATATCATCATCCATATCTTTTGCACTAACATTTCTTTGTCTCTTCATATTCTAAGTCTTCTCATCAATTTCGAGAGCACACCCATGTTCTTGGAACCTGTATGTCCTCTCGAGGGGGCATATCGCTACCCTCCTCATCATTCTTCCTCGTCTTCTTTTGCACTAGGGCATATTGTTGACTTATTTTCTTTGTCACAATGCGACAAGTGACATTATGACAAAGAGGGGCAAAATGTAGACACCTAAAAATGACCTAGGCCTGCAAGCTTCATTTTTACCACTTTTGTCCTAGCATAATTATGACATTTAATTATGTCCTTGGTCCACATTCGATTAGTGATTAAATAATTCATAATTATTTAATTAATTCATGTCCTTTATTCTTCATGATTATTAAATAAATAAATTTCATTTATTTATTAAATACGTCATTAATTGTCTAAGTCTTCCCTTAATTAAATAAATTTCTTAATTTATTTAATTTCCTTTCTTCATTAATTCTTCCTGATTATTAAATAAATAAATGAATTTATTTATTTATTTGATGTCACTAATTGTCACAATTAAATAAATTTATTAATTTATTTAATTATTCAGTCTTATCTTCTAAATTAAATAATTATTTTTAATTATTTAATTAATAATTTCACTTTTCTCTCATTTTAAATAAATGAAAATATTAAAAAAGATTTCATTTTTTTAACTTTCACTCTTTTTAGTAAACAATTTGAAAAAGATTATTTACTTGTCACACAAAATCATCATTTTGAATTAATTAAATTCAAAAAGATATTATTCTTCTAAAAATCAAGTAATCGGGAAGATTCTTGATTTTTCAAATTTGATCTTCAGTCCAAATCTTATCTTCTTGATTTTTTGAATCTCACAAATCAGGCAGTCTTATCTTCTTGATTTTTTGAAAATCTTTATTTTCTGATTAATTTGTCTAATTTATTCTCCACCGTCGATCCGATTATCTAAGATATTATTTTGACCATTCGATTAAGGATTTTTCCCTAACCCTGATTAGGGATTCTCAGATTTAATCTGGACCTCTTATTGTAGGCCTTTCTTAGAATTCAATCTCATCCATCCACTCAAAATTGTATTTTCTATAAAAGACAATTTTGCTCATAATTTTGGGATCTGACAACTTGATTTTTAAGATTGGCATTATAGTCATTTGGCATTAGTAGTCATTATTTTCATTTTGTCATATCGTCATAGACATAGGCATAATTTTGTAAATCCTTCAACATTTGCATAGGGCTTTGGCATTATTATAGGTTGCTCAATTTGAAATCTAAGGGCCTCATTGACTTGATGCAAACTAGAAGGTGCTATGAAGGTGAAGAATGGAAGGAAAGGAAGGTATAATTGTCCTTTATTTTGATTTTCCATTTTTCTTGATAGCCTCTTTGGATTTTTGATGTTATTGAGCTAATCATCTAACAATCTATTTTTCCATTGATTATAGGATGATCATCAAGAGATACCTCTCGTCTCTCACCTTCTTCCAAATCATTAACTGTTGTTGCAAACAGTTGACAACCCTGACAAAGACATCTCTTTTATTGGATAGTAGATATCATCCGCAAAGAGATAGGTCTTTGCACACCTATGATTTCGACTTTTGCACCTAGATCATTAATGCAACTAACTGTCTTAATTCGACAGTCAATTACAGCATGATAAGATGCTAACCAATCCATTCCTAAAACTATGTCATACGATCCTAAGGGTGTAACATATAAATCTACTAAGGTAGTTAATGCACCAATTTTAAGTTCACAATTATGTACTAAGTTCTCTACAACTACTTTCACCCCTGAGGCGAATTCAACTTGCCACTTACCACCTTGCTTTACCGCCACAAGACCGCAACGGTCAATAATGGTCGGTGAAATAAAGGAGTCGGTAGCTCCAAAATAAAAAATAATGGAAACACTAACACCATGTAACTTACCTGAAGTCTCGACCACTGTGTTCTGGTGATTGGCTTGGCGGTCATTAACCACAGCGTATACTGTATGTGATCATCCTGCATCACCCACTGTAGGCTCTGAAACTATAGGTCGAGGCCCAAAACCAGTAGAACCTCTCATTGGACACTGCCTAACAATGTGTCCCTGCTTCCCACATGAGTAACAACCTATGCCTCTACCGAATCCTCTGCCACCCGAAGGTGCATTGGATTGTTGGAAACTACCCCTACTAACAGTAGACTAAGCACTCTACGCAGGCTAATCCTGACTATTGCGCTTGTTGCGTCACTAGTTGCGACCCTTTCCTATTTGAGGACTATTACCTTGTTGTGGTTGTAGATTATTGTTCTTTTGAGGTGTTCGTTGTTGTTGTTGCTGCCCACCCTTTGTGCGTGTCTGTTGGTTCCTAGAGGAACCTCTTGTCTGTGCTTGTCCACCCCATGGACTAAAACCTACTGCAGGAGCACTACCAATCTGTACTCCTATGTGACCACCTAACACCATAACAAGGTTCTCCTCCACTATGTGAGCCTTCTCCACCGCAACTTTCATAGTCTTTGGCTCAAAGACTCAGACACCGCCACTAATGCAGGCGTTTAAACCCTTGATGAAGTGTTGTACTAGCATAGGCTCATCATCACCAATACTAACATACTGCTTGAGTTCATAGAACCTACGTTCATATTGCTCAACAGAAAGAGCCAACTGATGTAGATCATGGAACTCATCAGCCCGTTGCTGCCTCTAGTGTTCCGATATGAACCATGCTCTAAACCTCTCGAGAAACATCTCCCAAGACACTGACCCAATATCCAAATGGAGCTTCTACTCCTCCAGGTGCCACCAAGTAGAGGCAAATCCTCTCAAATGCATAATAGCGCATCTCGCACAGGTATTGCTACTGTAAGGGTGAATGGCAAAGCATCTACCCAAATCTAGTAGCCAGGTCTCAGCCTCTAAGCCACCTCCTATACCATCAAAGGTAGGAGAGTGTGCCCTCAGTAAATCCCTGATGTGTCCTACAATAATAGCATCCTGATGCACTTTGTCATCTACTCTCCTAGGAGATCTATCTCTCTCTCTAACAACCTCCTGCTCAACCTCCTATCTGGGTCCAAGTCGAGCTAGGACCTCCTCTAATAAAGGACGTATCTATGAACCCTCTACTTCTGACTGTTCAAGATTCAGCCCCTCATTCCTCTGATCCAACTGCTCTGCCTGATCACTATGATGAGGGCTCAAAGGGGGAGTAACCTGAGGGATTGACCCTCGACCTATGCCTCGACCTCTACCATGACCTCTTCCACCTCGCCTAGGCATGTTCCTACACATAACAAGAATGACTCTTAGATACTATTCAACCAAGGCTAACAGTTTACGACACTACGTACTAGGTCAACCTAACGGGCTCGTGATTACCTAGAGCGTCCAGTGTTTGTAACCTTGGCTCTGATACCAATCTATAATGCCCTATCATAATAACCTAAGGAATGTTGCAATTATGTATAAAGGTGTAATAATTATTTTTTATAATAATAATATTAAGTTAATTAGTTGCATACATTCGTTAAGTTATGTGACGTTACACTACTTTGAATTTCCATAGATGACTTTAGTATTTCGCATTGCACATATTAATTAACATTAACATAAAAATAAACATTGCATTTCATTGAAATTTTCCATTCAAGATAACATAAAGTACAAACTTGTTTCTTACATTGCATTTGATAAAATAATACAATACTCATCCATCTGATGAGGTAGTTCAATAATAATTACAATTACATTTCCATTGTTCACCTCATATACAATTAAGGGATATTTTTAAATACAAGATTTACAATTTACAAAGAAGATGCACATATAAATTTCCAAGTGCGAGCTCTCCATCCATGAAGCTCTCAATGCCATGATCACAAAACTAGGGATCCAACAGAGTAAGGTGCACCGTTCCACCCAACCATGTGGTACCCGTAGGTCCACCCCCCATGCTAGGAGATAGTAATATGGTTACCTAGGCATAATCTACTAACCCTAGACACAAGTACATAACAAAATAATGGTTACATTGCTTCCAGATTTAAGACAATTTAATGTACTACATATACAAGGTTATCTATTATTCTAGGTGGAGTGTCATCACAATATTGCAAAGGTTACCCTGGCGTTTCTTCCTAGGTTCCGGCCCCCAGCTTGGGTTACCCTAGTAACCTCTTACGAAACCTGACCCCATTGCAAGCTATTGCAGAATCGAATGTCTTTTGAAGAAACAAGACATCGATTTGCCATTCCAGGCCTTCTCATCTTATACTCAAGACTGAACTAGCTCAAGAGTCATAAGCGAGGCATAAACATCTTTTTAAGAGTTTTAATTTAACTATTGTGTCATTTAGTTATCACTGACTTACTAACTCTTTGCAAGTTACCCTAACACCACTTTGTGTGTCGACCCTTACAAAAAGCCACTCCCCTAAACATAACAAAGGAATCTAAGTTTACTATCTAGGGTAGACAAAGTGTACAAATTCAACATATAATACCAAATATACCAGAATGGACATCAAAATTCATTCACAAAATTAGGTGCACTACCCTAGCTTGTTCAATCACATGGAACCAAAGTCAAATTTACTCCCTTGAAGAGACTAGAACTGGAAGACTTAAAATCGCGTAAAGATAAATTTCCCCCTTTTACCTAATAAAATTTAAAACAACTTAAAACGAATACACATCTATCATTGGGATATATTAAATCTAGTCAAACAATTAAAAGAGAGAAAGTATCTATTTCTAATCCTTTTTCTTTACTTAACAACGGTTCTTAAAACATTTAATAATTATGCTCATTGAAAACATTATATGCATAACTATCTAAATACAAATAAATTCTTATTTCTCATTTTTCCTAACTAAATTTTCCACATTAATATTTTAATCAAATATTCTCAACATTAAATATATATACAAAATACATATATATATATATACATTTATATATACATATATACATATATATATATATAATATATATATACATATATATAATATATAAATAATATATATATACATATATATAATATATACACATATATATAAATATTTAAAAATAACACTGAAACCCTAAATCAAATTTAATGGTCAAAATAAAGTAAATTTTGTAATTACCAGTTTGAACACAGAATGAACACATTTTATATAGTCGCGGACTCTGTACACAGTGAACATAGCCCGCAGCTATATATGTACAGCCCTCCTCATATGGGGAGGCAGCTGTGAGATAGCTACCGCTGCCTGTGAGGGCAGCACCTGCTACCTCCATAGCCATCACCCCATATGGGGGTGGCTGTGGGGTAGTCATGGCCCCCCTTAAAATATATCGCAGTAGTATGGAATTCACAATCTATTACATATAAAATAAATAAACAATAACCTGCGGATTTACAATTCTGCGAATACGAAAATTTAATCCATTTTTAAAAGAATACGCTTGTACGACGATTTCAACATAAATTTATATATATAATTTCCAAAAAATTTCACAATCCAATTCATATATGAGGTTAAATATATATATATATATATCTAACAAATTCCAACAGGGTTTTATCTTAAACCGAAGAATAAAGAAATATATATGGGGTTACAGTAAGGAAATTGGGGAAACTATAAATGTTTAAAAAGGAATTCAAAAGGAAAATAGGGAAATTTCACAGTACGCATTATTTTCCAAATGAATTCAATAATTTCCTTTCACACAAACTCATTTTTCCAGAAAGAAAAGAAACTTAATAAATCCCATTCCGGGAATACACAATAAATTTGTTTGAAAAATACAGAGGATTTAAACTAAAGAGATTTCTTTCACATATAATCTTTCAAAACAACAAATTAAAACCACAAGAAGAATACCTGATTTCCCGAAGCTTTAGAAATTGATTTTGGTGATGAGAACCTCTGTAGCCTCTGTTGCCTATAGCCTTCCAAAACTTTTCCCGAGAACAAGACCCAAATAGCAACCAGAGATTTTTCCACAAGTATACAATATTCCAAAAGCATATATAGAAAAATTTAGCAAAAGCATTGATATTTTTCCCGTGAAGAGAAAATAGAAAAGGATCCCTCTGTGTTTTTCCAGATCCAAATTAACCTTCGTGAACAATTCTTCAACAAAATTCAATAAATGCAACTTGCACACATGTCGAGAAGTGCAAGTGCAAAATATCTATTAACCACTTCTCGACAATCTTTCCTTCCATGATTTGCATGAATTCAATTCATTTAAAATTTTTAAATTTAATTATTCAAATTGCATGCATTTATTTTATTTATTTAAAATTAACAATTTACAAATTGCAAATATATTTAATAATAAAGCATGCCATTTCCACAAAAATAATATTAATTTCAAATAAAACTATTCACACACTTTAACAATTTAATTTAATTAATTAATTTATTTAATTAAATAAATTTAATCTTTATGATCAAACCATTTAACCAAACAAACTAATTAATTAATTAAATAACTTGCAAAACTAATTTCTTTAACATTAAAATTTAATTTAAATAACAGTAAATAAAACATAATAAACTATTATTTAGATTGACATTTTTCCTTTCAAGCAATTAAACCAAATAAAAAAGTACGAGACAACCTATGACTCATAACTAAAACAGACAATGTACTACAACCGGGTTATAGACTAGACTAGGATGAACCTAACTACTACCTCCCATTCAACATTTATGTTGAGTCTTGACACGCTCAGATTTGAGTAACCAGGTGGAGTCGATGTCATGTACCTGCAATCCTGCAACCAAGCAATAACATGCATATATATATATAAACCATTGTATAGGCACACTGTGTGGAGAAAATCCTAGACATCATAGGGCACTCGCAAACGAGTGATGCAATTCCGTTCTCCACACCAATACACGTCACATCAAACTGACGAATTAAATAGCAGTTAATCCATCAAAACATATACATAGCAATAATCAACTGAAAATAAACATCTACGCTATCTCAAAACATATCAGAAATCAAATATCACCATACAATGTATCATTATGTCATAGAATAAATCCACAATCGCTCAAAACCAGCGATCAAAATATCCAAACCAAGTATCATAGTCAAACAGTGTGAAATCATAACAGCAGAAAACATAAGCATAAATGGAGGGGTACTACAAAGAACTTGTTCCAGAAGATTTGTTGATTCAAAGTTTGATGCAAAGCTTCCCTTTAATTTCAAACTTTGTGAAAGCCTTTTCCTAGAAGAATTACCACTTTCCAGAGAATAGAAAAAAAATCTAGAACCAAAATAATTGCAACAAAACTAGATCCCCAAACTTTTCTGAGAGCTTCTAATATTAAAATCTAAAAACCCCAAAACAATTCAACCATTTTCAACATCCTCTCTTTCTTCCGTGAAAATAACTTCCATTCTTTTCTATTTTAATAATTCTATCCGAGAATCAATTTTCAACTACCATAGTAAATATCTTCTAACTTCCAGTTACAAAACAAATATCTTTTTTACAACAACCAAAGATCTTTTACAGATATTATGCATTTGAAATTTAAATAACTTATTTATTTCAAATCAAATTTAATCTAATAATTAAAATCACTTTATAACATAAATTAAATTAATTAAATAACCAATCATAACATTTATAAATTAATTCTCACAGATAAACCTTGCACAATAAATAAAATAACAAGGAAAATGTGGATATAGAATATGACCAATACATGGACTGACGACACACTGTACTAGGGTAAAGGCTTGACTAGGTAACCCGTTACTATCTTCCAATCAACATTACTATTGGAGAGTACACACACTCAGACCTATGAATCTAAGTGAAGTCATTGTCCTATACCTACAAACCTGCAAACAAAGCATATGTCATACATGTATCCAGATAATAAATCATACACACCATGAATAGAGAATCGCGGAATCGAAGGGCACTCGCATGCAAGTGATGCAATCTTCTTAACTTCACCAATATAGTATCATAATAAACTGACAAACCACAACATCAATTAAAATACAAATGAGCATATATCAATCACTTAAATAATCACTTAAAACTAACATAAAGCATATCATAAACCATCAATATAGTGTATCATCTCATCAATAGAGATCTATCATCCCTCCATTGTCAGCGATCGAATAACAATAACATAAAATATGGTTTGTCAATGTATCTGAACTATCATAGAAAACATAGAAAATTGGAGGGGTGTTACATCCTCTCCCCCAAGGATTAGGCTTACTCCTAGAAGCCTACAAAAAAATAAGGATAGAGCTCCCTCATCCTGGTAGCATCCTCCCATGTAGTAGAAGTGTCATCTCTAGTATCCCATTGGACCCTCACCTGCTCAATAACTTGACCCCTAAAGATCAACTCCTAACACCGAAGGATGTGCACGGTTACCAAATAATGATGCATGTCCTCCACTAGAAACCTCTCCAACAACACCTTGGTGCCTTCCCTGGTAGTTATCCACCATGGTAAACACCCTATATGATCTACCTGCATCCTCTACTATCCCCTCTAAAGCCACTGGCCTCTGAGTATATATCTAGATGTGTCCTTATTGGGACACTATCATGCTATGTGACCTTGTTTGCCACAAGCAAAACAACCTATACCTTTACTAAAGTCTCTATCACTTGGAGGTACACTAGACCATGGAAAACTACCTCCAAAAGGTGCAATAAACTATTAAACAATACCCCTAAAGGTAGATTGAGTACTCTATGCCGACTGTGCATTACTGAAGTGTTTGGCATGCCTCTAGTTCTAGTCACCCCCTAACTGATATCTATCACTTATTCTAGGTGGAAAATCCTTTCATTTCCCTTGTGAGTTCTGGTACTCTCCACTTTGTGTTGGTATCTATTGTGTCCTGGGTGGTCTAGATCCTTGAGTTTGGTCACTATGTACACTAGGTCCTACAGCTAAAGTATTGCCTATTTGTATTCCAACATGACCACCCAATGCCATCGCCAAATTCTCCTCTATGAGTTTGGCCTTCTTTACTACTGTCTCCATAGTCTCGGGTTTGAAAACCCACACGCCTCCACTAATTGCAAACTAAGAACTCAGTGTTGGCTGATAGAAATGATTACGATGAACTTGTAGCCAACTCTGATCTCTTTTCTTCTGAAACTAAATACCACCATGTTGGGACTAAGAATTCTTATGTTCTGACTGCGAGGGTTGTTGTTGCTCACCCTTAGTGGGTGCTTGATGCCCCTTGGGGAAGCTCGTAGCCTAATATTGACCACCCTAAGATCCAACACCAATGGAAGGTGCACTACCAATTTGAATCCATGTCTATCCACCTAAGGCCATAGATAGATTCTCCTTGACAATCTGAGCCTTTTCGACGGCTACCACCATGGTCATCAGCTCAAGGGAAACATGGGGAGGTGAATCCCATTGACTACCTCCACGACCGCCTCCATGGCGATGACCGCAACCTCTACCATGACATTGCCTAGGTGGTATGATACTACACAACACCACGTAGAACAAGTCTCGGATATAAGGCGAGAACAACAAAAAGAGAAAGAACAAAACCTCAAGAATCTAAGTACTATATCCATGACTAACATATATATTCTTCACATACACACATCATCAAGAATTACACAATACAAAGCTACACAATGGTCCATCTAGACACTGGAAAGTAGCATACTAATCCGTGATACATAATCCATGAACCAAGAGCCAATATCCATCTCACATAATTGATACTCCTCACTCAGTGATTTAATTGGTGTTAGGTCACACACACATGGTGAGACCATCCAAGAAAGACCACAGTGACCTATCTCTTGTGGTATAAGGTGGTTAGTCTCCAAGAGATAGTCCTCACTCATAGGTGGGTAGTGGTTCCTAGCTATGTAACAACCTCACATACCCCCATCCTCAAGATTCCCTGCATCTACTTCCTCATATACAATCTCCAAGTCTGCCTCATACGTCCTTGGAGAGGATTCACAATACGACACATGGATGACATCAAAAACAATAAAGAGAAAATAGTTTAGCCACCAAAGTCATAAAGTACAGGAAATAAAAATTCAACTTCAACAATAAAGTAAGAAATGTGGACAATTTCAATACTAAATCAAGTGTAACCACAAGGGCTACAAGAAAATAAAATCACAAGGTGTGGCTAAACCATCACAATCAAATGTAAACAAGGTGTCAACCTTCACAATCAACATAAAATCATAAATAATTAGAAAGAAAGTCCATAATATTCAAAATTGTACTATACAACACTATGTGACTAGATACTAGCCACCAAATGAGGAAGGAGGGAATGTTTTCAAGCTATAACAGTAGCCCTTATGTGGTGTAGAGTGAGCATGCCATCCACATGTCTCAGAGTGTAATCCTCAGCTACACTCAACCCTAAACTTAAACCACTCATTAAAGTCAAGGTAAACAAAGAAAGGAACACACACATAAGAGTAAAAATAACAGGGACAACCTAATGGGCTCGTGTGAAACCAGATTTCCTAGTGTTAGAACTTGTGCTCTGATACCAAGTGTAAAACCCTGCCACATAACCTAGAGGACGATGCAACACTACGGAAGCACAACTATTTTTTTCTTAAAAAGAGTAACAATAACAAGTAAAGTAATCTGCTCTAAACACATACATCCTCTAGGCCACACAACGCATCTACATGTGAATCCCAAAACTTACAAAATTAATCTAATCAAAGCAAATGAAATTAACTCATGATAACCAACATACATCAAAGCATTAACTCATTGCATAATATACAAGTACAATAAATGAATTCTTCCAAAGATTACATTAAGTCAATATACCATTACAAAGCTCATCTCCAAGATGAGATAGATCATACAAAATGATACAATTACAATATACATGGATCCTCCTCTATTACAAATTAGGAGTATAAGTACTTAGTGTCCCACTGATACAATGAACATAAGAGAAGTAACATATCCATAGATACACACGAGCTCTTCAAACTGGAAGATCTCACCATCACGAACAAGCAGAGAAAGGCCAACAGTGTAAGGTGCACGATCCACCTAGCCATGTGGTACTTGTAGGCCCAACCCCCATGCTAGGAGATAGTAAAAGGAAACCAAGGAAAACCTACTACTTCTAGACATAGGCAACATAGAAAACAACATTGTACTAGTAAACACATAACATAAGGTTACATTGCTTCCAGAACCACTGAATCAAGTACATCCATTGTACACAATACAAATCTACTATTGTCATTGGAGGAGTGTCATCACAAAGGTTACATTGGTTATCCTTAAGATATTTTCTTGGGTCCCGACCCCCATCCTGGGTTATCTTGGTGACATCTCATGAACTCATCTCAAGTCTAACACAAGCCCTTGAGCCAATGAGTGAGGCTAAATTATCAAGTTAAATATATTAAGCTACCCTTTCCCCTAATATAGGTTTTTTAATTTCCACTGATTAAACTAACTCTCACATGAGTTGTCCTAGCACCACTTTGTGTGCTAGACCCCATTAAAAGCCACTCCCCAATTGACAACACAATAAATTATTCCACAACCCAAGGGTAGACAGTGCACTAAAACTGATAACAAATAACCACCACAACTCAAGAGGTAACACATCCCTATGGATGTCAAATACTGAATCCCAACTATGTACACTAACCAAGGAAATCTCAAAGGGTAAACCAAAGACACAACAACCCTTTCTCAATTTTACAATCTTTGGAAGACTTATATTTTCACAATAACAAATATCCCCCCAATACACCAATACAGAAGAATATGTAATTAAAAACAAGCAACTCATGTAATTAAATGAACTACCATTAGGATTTCCTAAATCCAAATAAATCAATAACTCATATTTAAAATACATCATTTAAACATAATTCCATTTTATAAATCAACAACAAATTAAACTAAATGTTTAACTTTTAGTTTCACAACTACTCATAATAATTAAGTCAATTTTCTCAATTAAAATAAACAATCATTTAAAGTCAACTAATCATGCTTGCATGCATCTAAATAAATATCCTGTTAGATAAATATATATTTAAATATATATATTATCTAATTACATAATCCAATTTTTCTTTCCAATATTCATTTTAAATAACTATATATATATACATATATATTATATATAAAAAACAAAATAAAAATCGAAACCCAAACAATCGCAGATGAAAAAGCCAAACATAGCCATGGACTGTGGCTAGGCTGCATTTGCAACCAACCCCACAGTGGGGGCCATGCGGTGGAAGAAAACACTTTCTACCTGTGAAGGAAGTGACACTTCCTCCACAGTCGCCTCCGTATGGGCAGCTGTGGGAGTAGGCTCCCAACCTTCCTCACCAATTTTCATGTATATTTTTTTGAGCAAAAGCAATTCGTCGTACGACGATTAAAAAAATATAATTAAAAAAAAAAAAATTTCCCACAAGAAATTTCTACAAAATCTCAGATATACAAACAAATATTTATATTTATATGTATATGTATATATTTCAAAATTTATATATATATATATATATATGTATAAATATATATATATTGAAAACAAAAAATCCAATTGATAGCTTGAGAAGAGAAAATTTTAACAAAAGTTTTCCACAAAAGAATATTTCCAATTTTCATAGAAAAAAGTTTTTCTACAGTTTCAATTTAATTTTAATAGAGGTTCTACAATTTAACTATAATTTCTTTAAGGATAAATCCATTTCTAAAACACAATTCTATTAGAGGATCTAAAATATTTTCTACAGAGGCTGTAAATATTCTCGGAAATCTTTTAAAAACAAAAGTGTCTACAAATAATGAAAACCTCTTCTAGAGGAAACGTTTTCAATTTTCAACACAAATATAATTTAAATAACCTTTTCAAATTAAATTTACAAAATAATAAAGAACCTATTCCAGAATATTTGTTGATTTGAAGTTTGATGCAAAGCTTCCCTTTAATTTCCAACTTTTCCAAAGCCTTTTCCCAGAAGAATTACCCCTTTCCAGAGAACAGAAAAATAATCCAGAACCAAAAGAATTGCAACAATTTAACTAGATCCCCAAACTTTTTTGAGAACTTTTAATATTAAAATCTAAAAACCCCAAAACAATTCAACCATTTTCAACATCCTCTTTTTCTTCTGTGAAAATAACTTCCTTTCTTTTCCATTTTAATAATTCTCTCCAAGAATCAGTTTTCAACTACCGTAGTAAATATCTTCTAACTTCCAGTTACAAAACAAATATCTTTTCTACAACAACCACATATATTTCAAAAGATTTTTTACAAATATTATGCATTTGAAATTTAAATAGCTTATTCATTTCAAATCAAATTTAATATTTTAATTAAAATCACTTTATAACATAAATTAAATTAATTAAATAACCAATCACAACATTTATAAATTAATTCTCACAAATAAACCTTGCACAATAAATAAAATAACAAGGAAAACATGGATATAGAATACGATCAATACATGTACTGACGACACACTGTACTAGGGTAAAAATTTGACTAGGTAACCCGTTCCTATCTCCCAATCAACATTATTGTTGGGTAGTGGGCACCCTTAGACCTGTGAATCCAGGTGAGGCCATTGTCCTGTACCTACAAACCTGCAAACAAAGCATATGTTGTACATGTATCTAGATAATAAATCATACACACAGTAAGGAGAGAATCATGGAATCATATGACACTCACATGTGAGTGATGCAATCCCATTCCCTTCACTAATATAGTATCATAATAAACCGACGAACTACAACTTCAATTAAAATACAGATGAGCATTTATCAATCACTCAAATAATCACTTAAAACTAACATAAAGCATATCATAAACCATCAATATAGTGTATCATCTCATCAATAGAGATCTATCATCGCTCCACTATCGGTGATCGAATAACAATAACATAAAATATGGTCTATCAATGTATCTGAACTATTAGAGAAAACATAGCAAATCATAGGAGTGTTACATAAGGAACATGCTATTATACAGTATGTTTGTCGAAACCAAGTTTATACAAGGATTTGTGTACACATGTATCTATGTAACAACAAATATATGGCATTAAAAGTAAAACACAAAACCCACTCTCATTTTCCTCCCTTCCATATTGGCGTCATGAAGCCTCATGGACTCTAGCCAAACCCCCAAGAAAGAAAAGCATGAAACAACCATGAGAAATTTTGTGGAGTTTCATCATACGTCATAGAATAACAAAGATGGGGAAACTCCAATGTTTTCATATATAATATCTGATATTGTTGTGTTTTACTTACTATGGAAACTTTAAGGAAAATGGGTATCCTAGTTTTTGAATACTTTTGCATGCTTTATCCTAGTTCCTACAAATGAAATACAAGGGTATGTTAGTGCAGAGGCAAGCAAAATAAAAGAGGAACCATAAAAAGTAAGTATATGGGTAAAATTAATATATACAATGTGAAGCTAAAAATAATGAATAATTTTTACAATTAGTTAACCGAATCTATCTATTGACAATGGAAATTTTTTGTACTTACATGCACTATTAATGGTGTTTAACAAGGGCGAGCTGCATTGGATCGAGTTGTAGGAGCATAAAAGAATTTGGAATAGATAGTTTACAATACACTAATTTTGCTGAATGTCTATTGTATTTGTGCATAAATATAAATAGAATAATATAGATATACAATAAAAGAGGTTAGCACTATTTGTTGTAAATAGAAAGAGATAAAATGTAACATTTTGAATGTATGGCATCTTGGTAAAGAATTTTCAATAAGTAATCTATTGGGGAAGTTGAAAAGAGAGTTGTGGAAAGAATGACAAATGTAATGGATAAAATAGAGTATGGCTTTGGTAGAAAAGTACATGGGAGAATTTGTGTGTCCATGTATATAACCAACAAGAAATATATGATGGTGGAAGGAAAAAATAGTAAACCCATGCTCATTCTCCTCCCTACCATATTATCATCATGATGCCTCATGGGCTCTAGCCAAACCCCCGAGAAAAACAAGTAGGTAAGGTCCATGGAAAATCTCATGGACTCCTATCATATATCACACAATAAGAAACTTGGGGAAGGACGGGTGTTTTGAAACAAGTTCTGTAAAATTGTAGTGTTTTTTTTGTGGTCTCACAAAATGAAAAAAAATAGATATCCTGATAAAGAATTAGCATAATGGGGTTTGAGGATGGCTAGAAGAAGATGGATAGATGGAATATATAGAACAACATACAATAATTAGAAAGGTGCATCTAACCTCACAATGCAAGCTTAAATGAACCTATATTAAAAATGCAATTGCAATATGTAGACATGCAAAATTAACATTATGCATTCGATCGGATTCAGTCAAATTAGGTCTCACATTAGGCCCATTCATCACTTTCATCCATTCATTAAATAATCTCATTTCCTAAGGTCATTTATCAAATAAACATTATCATCAGCCTTTTAATAAATCAAACATCCATTTAAATCAAATCATAAATCATATTCCATCATTTTTTGAATTAAATAAATCAAATATCAAAGTCCTAAAAGTAAAACTCACCTAATCATCATTAAACTAACATAATCATCATTTATTTAATCTAACCATGATGAAATACTAATCTCGCTCACTTCCATTCTCTAGATATCTCCACTTGCACAAATAAATCAATTTTATTGGTTTATTAAAAACCCTAATTTTCCCTCAACATGGCAAGTTGATTTGTCCCTCCAACATTGCATTTATTGCTCTTTTTCTTGTCCCCCTCTCAAAATTTATTGCAAAATTTGAATTCAAATTCTCCCTCTCATGGGCACTCTTTCCAAATCTTGCACATCCATTGGCCTATATCACTTGACAAGTGTCCTTTTCTCATTGGAGGATCTTTAGTCCCACATTCACCATCTTGTCCAATCTCTCATCAAGAAAATCTATAAAAGAAGGCCTTCATTCTCATTCATGGATCCACAAATTTTATGCAAGGTTACTCTCTTGATTTGAGAACTCATCTTGCTCATCATCTCCATTTTCATTTCATCATTTTGGCTTCTTAGCAAGGGTTGGGAAAGGGTCACTAGCACATGTGACACCAATCCACTATGGAATAGGTAACTCGTGGTTGCTTTCATAATGCTTATAGATTTTTTTAATCCTTTGTTGTATTTTTTAAGCATTTGCAAGGTATTTCATAGGAGTTTACTTTGATAGATTTGTAAAATGCTAACCCTTGTATGAAGTTTAGTGCTTTTGCAGATTTTTAAAAAAGTATGCTCACAGTTTGGCGCCAGAAGGAGGGCTTCAACTAATGCATTTCATTTCTATTTCATGTTACTTCATTTTGTCTTCTATAGCATGAAATAGGAATGCTACTAGCAATACTACTTTGCATTCAGCTAAGGCTTATTTTAAGAAATGCCTTTTTTTTTCAAGGTTCATTTTGATTGATGTCTACTAATTTATGCTATTCCTAAATTTGAGCATGCTAGGATATTCTCTTCTATTAAAGCAATGCTGCTTGCCTTAATATTTGATGTGTATTGTCCTTGAATACACTGTTTTATGGACTTGAATGAATGTCCCAGCGTGTGATGCCTTGTTCACAGCCTTAAAAGTCTTTACTCTATGTTCTCTATTTTCATCCTGTGTTTTCAACTGGAAAAGATCTCAATACGACATCAGTCTAATGAAGTTTTGGTGCACAAGAAGGAAAGAAAATAAAGGTTTTAAATGCAGGCCCTACAATTCATCTAGCCTATCAATGTTTTCATTATGTTGATATTGAGGCCTTGAAATTAGCACGTTGCTTTCTTTTATAGCTTAGTTGAAGCTTGAGTATGAACCATCTATACAGACTCCCATAGTTATGTTGATCATAGCCTATTTTCAGGAAAATATTTGATTGTCTGTCAGCCACGCCAATGACCTGTCTTCATTGAGATCTAGTTTGGTACCATAAATGTAGTGCTTGCTTGCACATATTCACAAAGTAAGCATTTTGAAAGCAACCAGCTCCATTTAGCACAATAGTATGCTGATCAAAAGTTGTAGAAATCGGTTTCATACCTTTTGGTAAGGTCTTTCCAACAAATTCAGTTTGCGCCTTGATAGAAGACATTTCTTAGGGCATGCTATTTAATAGTTAATGTGCTTTGTCTATTTTATTTTTTCATTTCACATATACATGTCTGCTAAAGCATTTCCAATTATAACCTCTGACAAAATTTCTTCATGTGTTGCACCTTTCATGGATGTCCATGCCCCATTTTGTGCTGAGCGCACACAGTAATGGCTTTGGTAAAGGTTATAAGATTTGGCTTTATTCTTACTAATTGCATAGAACATATACTGCATTGATTGCATTTCACAGGATAACATTTCTTTCAGGCATCTTGTCAAATAGACTGCGAGTAAATTGGTACAAAAGAAGAGTGGTGGAAGATATGAAGATTGCTGTTATTTTTCACAGAATTCCAATAGTTGAATACACTTTACCAAAGCTTTAATCAGCGGCATCGACAAACATTGCAGAGTGTAATCACTATTGAATATCCGTAGTTCTGAATACACTCTACCAAAACAACGGCATCTACAAACATCTGACAGAAACTCTCTAGCATTATGTTTAGATAACAAGTAGCGAAGATGCTAGCTAAGGAATGCCTTGGACAGTGGGGATACTGGTAAAGACATTATGTCAAATAGTTCACGCGCCTTGTCCTTGCTTTCACACTTCTCCAGAAATAGTTCACATGCCTTGTCTATG